>JABCKG010000304.1:0-14185 GCA_018851835.1 Hypsizygus ulmarius | reverse complement strand
AGATAGGTATATTCCGCGAAGCCCAGGAATTATACAGAACGACGACTCAGATCACGAGTTAAGCACCGGCTTAACAAGTATAGTCTACAATGGTGCTCTGCTGGACTATCGAGAGCATCACTGCCTATCCAGTTGAATTTGGGTCTTGACACCTCTAGTGCACTGCCACTGGGTATTTTGCCATTGAGCTCTGACTTGCTATACCAATAGGAGTATGGAATGATGATGGAAAAGAATCAAGATTACATGTTTGTGGTATCTTGAGGAACATAATAAGGAGACAGTGCACAGGAGACTTTCATCACATACCTCTTCGAATGCAAGAAAAAAAAATGTTTGTATCATGCATATTAAGGCCCTGTTCTGTAACCCGGTTAGTTAATGACCAGTTAATGTTTTCTCTGCCAAATGCACTGAGAACTCAGATTAATGTCATTCAACCAGTTTTTGGTCATTAACTAACCATTAAATTGGTGTTCTGCAAACCGTGGGTTAGAGAACTGCATGATTGCAGCATGACAGCATCTCATTTTCCTTCTAACTATGAACACAACATTGTTTATCTAAAATTTTCTTCACCTGTCTTCATTCTCCATGCCTCCTTCAGCTCTCAAAGATCAGAAAAACCATTCACCTTCCCCTTCCATATCAAAGCCTGCATGGATCAGCCAGAAACAAGGTCTGAAGGGAAAGCAATCCACCAAATCCAAATTCCAGGCTTTGGCAGCCCTCGTCGAAGCCTCTTTGAACACACTCACCATGTCCACTGCTGAGAGAGACCTGGCCAAGATCAACACTGAGAAGAAATCTGTAGACGCAAAGCCAGAACTAAAGTGTGTGGTCTAGTTAGATGCCGATGATGCTGTGCTCATCAGGATTTTGCTCCAACAGCGCGATGCTGGTCATCAAACTGATAACGGAGGTTTCAAGCAGCCTGCATTTCAAGCAGCATTTGTTGCTCTCAGTGCCAGCCATCGTACAAGTGGTGTGGCACCAAAGACTCCTCAGCACTGTCAAAATTGCTATGGGGCAGTAAGTTCCATGTCAAATATTATGTTACCGCAAGTCAATCTTATCTCTTCACCTATAGCTTAAGAAAGCATATACCCTCATGAAACAACTTTGTGAGAAGTCTGGCTGGGGCTGGGATGATGAGAAGTCTGGCTGAGGCTGGGATGATGAGAAGAAAAAGATCTAGGCCAGTGATGAGCAGTGAAATGAGCTTATTGCAGTATAGTGTCTCCTATTGATACAATTGTCATGCACACATTGAAATACTTTTAGATCCAACCAAAATTTGAAAAGTGGCGAAAGAAAGCTTTCTCTCTATATGATGATATTGACAGCCTCTGTAATAGAAACATTGCATCTGGACAATATGCTTTTTAGGGTGGGAAGGCTGCTGCTCATACTGACCCTGAGGACAAGAAAGAGGGTGATGATGATGGAGATGAGACGCCTGAAGTGTCACTTAACACGATTGAATTTCAGGTCACTGAACTTTCCTTTGATTGTTTATATATACTTATACAAATTCCTTGCTATAGATGACAACTCTATTGAAGTGCAAGTACTCTGCCATTGCAACATCAGCTAGTGCAAAGCAGCCTTCACAACATGAGCAGAATAGCACCAAAGTGACAATGGCGGCAGCTGTCAACAATGTTGCAACTTCTTTAGGCAATGTTGCGACTTCTCTTTTGGTTGACAGTAGCACTCAGCTCTGTGCTAATGCCATGTGGATTCTTATGAGTGAATCTCGCCTAACTGAGTCTCAACATATAAAGCTTATTCATCAGGTTGAGAAGCGTCCCACCTTTGGCAATACCATCATTACCACCACTGATGATCCTGGCCTGCTTTTTAGTCTTTTCCAGGATGAATTGAAAGACATGGTTTATTGTCATTTGCAAACAAGTTGGTGGATGAGCCAAACACACCAAAATTTACTCGTTTGCGCTGAAATTTTCAGGAAATGATAACTCACGAACGGATAGGTCAATTTCAATGAAACTCTATGCATTCGAAGCTGACTCTCGAGGGCTACAGCCCCATATGATTACTTTTTTGTATTTCTCATTCTTACAATTTTGCTTTTTCGTCACTCTTTGCAACATCGGTGAAGGATTTCATGAGAACCAAGTGCCGAAGCTTTTATTGATGCATACGGAGGACTTGTAGAGTCAATACCTAAAGCCCACAGGTGAAAAATCTGGGAAAGTCCTAGTGGTGTGAATGTGACTGCATGAATGAGTACAGCGGGTACATGATTTCTCAGTCCCTTCACCAACTCTTCACAATAAATTTATTGCATATTGCTACGCTTTCATAATACTCTACTTCCTCCATCAGGTGAGCCTTACCATGGAGGATGCCAAGAACAAACACAAATTACAGCCTGCGAGCGAACGTGCAGAAAACTCTCGTTCTCACCACTGAGCCACTGCTACCACTGATGACAAGGAGAATTCCTTGCTGAGTACTCAGCCAAGGCCAAAGCCTTGTCTCATTGGCCAGAAGAAAGCGAATTCCTTCCCAGCTCCAGATCGGAGTAACGACACCACTACATTCAATGAGGCTGAGGCTGATGCCATCGCAGTGTTGGCCAGATTGAGAATCTCAGGCCCAGTGTCAGCATCTTCACCCTGTTGATTTATTGATCGTGTTGTGGATCATGCACTGGCCATTGGTGAAGATGAGGCAAAAGAATTGGATGAGCTGCAGAGAGAGGACAAAGAGGATACAGGGCACTCTGATGAATCTTCTAGTGACGAAGAAGGTATAGTGGATATTCCTTTTCTAGAATGCTGTATAAATTTTATGGTCATTCTGTCAGAGGACGAGGGATTTGACATCAAATATCTGGTCCCACATAAGGGCAGAACTCGCCAATTGACTGTCAAGTCTTCATCATCATGGGTCGAGTTCTCGCAGTGTCTGGCTGAGAAAATGGAAACATGGGTCGAGTTCTCGCAGTGTCTGGCTGAGAAAATGGAAACATGGGTTCGCCTTCTCACAGACATTGGCTATATCCCATCATATATTCCGAAGAGCCAGAAGCCACTTCCCAAACTCCTTGAAGATGACGAGAGCTATGCTGCTATGATTGAAGATATTGAGGAATATATTGATGCATGCAAAGAGAAGAACAAGGGGAAAGGGAAAGTCAAACCCTTTTTTATCTCTATTGTTGACACAGACCCAGATGGAACACCTGAAAAGGTATGTTTTCTTGCTATGTCCATTTTTGAGATTGATCTGAATCATGCGGGAACCTGCCAGGGTAACACCGGCCCAAACAAGAAAACGATCAAATGCAAGGAACCCCAGCCTGCAGCGCCTCTCGAGGATGGCGATGAACAAGAACATAAGCTGCTGAAGCAACTTGTGGAATATCATGCATGTGCAGAACACCATAGAAAGGCCTGCTACATAATGTCAGATGGCAAGCATTATCAGTATACAAATGCGGACCTTACAATTTGGGCAGCTCTTCTGGTATATTCATTATCTACCTTTATACCCACACTGTTAATTACATACACATGTTTTTGCAGCACCGTCGCCTTGCAACTCTTGATTCTCCTCCTGCGAAGTTGAATCTTTCAGAGAAAACAAATCATCAGGAGAATATCAAGATGCAAGCAGCAGCAAGTGCCGGTTTCATAGCTGGTAATCCCTGGTCACAGATGCCCATGGTGCCACCATAGACCACTACTTATGGGATGCATTGGATGCCTCTCCCTGTCAATGCCTACACTCTGCCTCATATTCTACCTGAACCCTTATCTGCATCATCTCACAAGCACCCTGGAGAAGCCATCCCTCCTCTCAAATACCCGATGACACGAGACTGGCTGACTTCTCTTGATTCCCATTCTGAACGTAGAGACGATCAGCTTAATTATGGTCAATATGTCCTGGCTTTCCTTGAAGCAGGTTTGATTTGCCTCGGGAATATTCTTGCATGTTAGACACCTGAGAAGCTACAGAAGTTGACTCATATTAATTGGGGTACAGCAAACAGACTGATAGGATATGTGAATGAGGATCACGACAACTTAGTTGATGAGCTAAAGCATCTCCGGCGAGAGTAATTATAATATTAAATATTACCTACACCTAAAGATATCCACAGAAATGAAACCATCCTCATGCATCTGCAGGCGTTACTGAGAAGGCAGCTTCAAGAAGGTGGACATAAATGTAAGTATCATCAACATTAGGATCAAGGTCTTGGCGGCCCAGAGTACCATCACGATGAACGAAAGCCTTAATCTTAGAGAATGCAAGCTCGATAGGATTAAAGTCAGGTGAGTACGGAGGCAGGTACATGACTTGGTAACCTCTATGTATGACAAGTTATCAACAGTAATTCTGATAGAAGGTGATCTGAAAGCTCACCGTTCTTCAATCATCTCAGAAATCTGTGGGTCCTTGTGAATTCGTGCATTGTCCATGATGATTACAGACCCTCATAGCATCGTCTCATCCATCTGATCAAGTAAACCCTTGATGAACTCAATGAAGCGGCATTTTGTGAATGAGCCTTTGACTACCTTTCCATAGATCATTCCATGGATAGACAGTGCCAGAAGCAGAGAATATCTTGTGAAAGATGTCAGATCAAAGAACACAAATGACAAATATGATATAGTATACATACCTTCGTCCATGGACAAAGAAACTTTTACGAGTTGCAAGCTGACCTCTGATTGCCCATCCTCTGCCTCGATTAGCTGTAAGCCTATTGAATGAGCTCTCATCGACAAAAACAGATGTTTCGGGGTCACAGATGAGGCCATAGTTGAACCGATAGGCCGTGCGAGTATCCTCATTCCGCTTAAGTGCAGCACGTGTGATCTATAGGACATATCATTGTTTTTGGAGATTTGGATGGTCTGAATACCACTCACCTTCTTCATAGTGAAGCCGCTTCGCTTTAGGACTCTCCAGATTGTTGATTCAGTAACCTCAACTCCGCAACATTCTGAAACGAGAGCCCGCAATTCATCCAGATAGATATCTGGCCAAAAACGTACATTGCTACATATAAACTGGAAGTTTCAAACAACAAAACAGTGATATATGGATTATATGTACCTGGACATTATGTGTGGACAGTTTGCGCTTGCCTCAAAGAGATGGTTTCTGCAGCCGTTCCACTGTTTCTATCCTCCGATAGTCTGCCATGAGCCGTTCAATGGTCCATTTTCCGATGCCAGTTAGTGATGAGATTGATGTGGCATTCATTGTCCTAGCCATCTGTAAGATTGTCCATCGCAAATCATCTGAGAGTGGGCATCCTCGAGGCATGGTGATGGAACAGAAAAGATGGAGTGTAACCAAATATGTCAACATCATGTATGACATGCTCCTGTCAAAGATTGACATATTTCTCACCACTGGGCTTTAGATATTGACTCTACAAGTCTCTCTGTATGCATCAATAAAAGCTTCGGCACTTAGTTCTCATGAAATCCTTTGCCGACGTTGCAAACAGTGACAAAAAAGCAAAATTGTAAAAATGAGAAATACAAAAAAATAATTATATGGGGCTGTAGCCCTCGAGAGTCGGCTTCGAACGCACAGAGTTTCATTGAAATTGACCTATCCGTTCGCGAGTTATCGTTCCCTGAAAATTTCAGCGCAAATGAGTAAATTTTGGTATATTTGGCTCATTCGCCAACTTGTTTGCAAATGACAATAATTTTACCTAATACCAACATATTCCTTACTATTATACCCTATTATTTTGACACTCATTTTCTTCATATCAGATTCTAATACTTTGACGCTTGGTTTAATACCACATTCTTTTTAGAATTCCTATTCTGCTAATTTCTGACTTGTATTTGACACCGCCCTAATTCTGCCACATAATCTACCCACATAGCCTTCGCAATTCTCTCTCGCCTTGTGGTAGCCCACACATGTTCTGCAGCAGAAATCTGGCTACCCAGTTCACCATAATCATCAGTACTGGGTTGATCCCAAACTTTGTGATCACTTTGAGTATCTGCATTGTGCTGTGGCAGATTATTAATGCCTCTCGCTTTATCTGAAGGGTCGTATTTGCAGATAAAATTGTGAAGCCCTGCCATTGCTGGTGGAATCTTGACCTGTGCCTCAAAGAGATATTCAGGAGTATGATTCATGATCCTGAAGCCCCTTTTTGCAGTACCAAAAATGTGTTCAATAACATTATGAGCAGAGGCATGTCAAAGATTGAATAGTTCCTTGTAGTCACGCCATCTATGCAACATAATTCAGTAATGAAAAAAAAAAAAATAAGACAAGAATAAATGCTCACCGAAGTGCTGCTTGCTCTCATTCTTTCAGGCGATAACGAACTCCATGGTATGGTACTAATAGTGCATCACAATTTGGATAACCAGCATCTGCAAGATAGTACTGCCCTGGTAGAATGCGGAAATCCTTCCGATGAGCATCTTCAAATACTCGCCCATCAGCAGCACTCCCCTCTCATCTACTCAGAATATAGCAGAACTGGGAGTTAAATTTACATGCCGCAAGGACATTCTGGAAAATCCAGCCTTTACGATTGATTATAACAAGATGCTATCATTGTCTCTACAATCTAGGCATGAAAGTGACACCCATCTGCAGCACCTCGACAGTCGTCGAAGTATGGCAAAAGCTTCAGGTCTCCCATGATCTCTGGCAGAGTCACATCTTCAGAAAGGGTGACATATTTACTGTAAAATTGATCTGCAAGCATATCTAGGATGCGATTAAAATATCTGGGAGAATATAATCAAGCCTATCAATATCAGCTTGTCACAAGTGAAATATTACGAACATTGATATGGTGGCTCCACCTCGTTGAAAGTGTTCTTGCTACTCCTAGTTTGAACCTGCAGTAACTGTGATACACAAAAAGATTGCTACTTGCTCTTTTGCTGATAGATATTGGGAGTCTCTGAGGCCAGCTTTTGCTTGCAGGGCAGTGACAAGTCTAAGGAAAACAAACTTTCGCATTCCAAATACTCATCGAAAATGTTCATCATGATCTAGAATTATCCACAATAGATGAATGATCTTAAGAGGATGCAAAGAAAGTTGGTCATGTTCATCCAGCCAGACTCGCCCTGTGTATGCAGAAGTGAGAAGGAGACGTTACCCTCCTTGTATTGTGGTAATGGCAGAAACAGATGTGCTGGCAGCAGCCAAAAATGCGATGACTTTCTGTTGCTTCCTCTTGATGAGATTGCTGGCATTATAGGCAACCATTTTGGTTGCACGGAGTAGCAAGAATCAACGATAAGAGGCAAAGATGCTGAGGTCCACTGCAGACAACATATTCTTGTGTTATCTGATCTTTGCTCATGGTTTGCACAGGCCAAATGTGACAAGCTGTGATAGGCAAGGTCTCTCGCAGATGTTAACAGATCACGCATGTTAGAGACCGGTAACTCAGGCATGCAACATTACTTAACTATGGAGGCGTTACTTCATCTGGTTACAGAACAGGCCTGAGTGAGGTGCCATAGGCACCTAAGGCAAAAGGGGTTCTGCTTAGTCAAGGGCCTCTTAGAGGGAGTTTTTGTATTGAGGATAAATGGCCTGAGAGGATCACTTCTTTGGAAGGTTCACACTTCTAATCTAAGAATAGATTCTACTTCTTTTGGTTCAGGGACCAGCTTCACCTCCCACTGCATCTCTTCTTGGTACATCAGCATCCAGTCATTGCTGCAACTCATGGCCCATTGGCATCAAATAGTGTTCAGCATCAACTGATTGCTTGTCTGACTATCACTGTCATATTCACCAAAAGTCTGCTTGTTGTCATTCTCCTAGGTCATTAACTCCATGATAATCACTTTCTTGTAGATCAATCTTAGCACTATTTCTATATCTTCTTATATGTCTTTAACAAACATTGACTAGCTCAGTTTGTTTGAATAACAGATTCTTATATTTCAGCCATTGTGCTCACTCTTTATTGCAGGATCTCTAATGTTCTCTCTTTCACATGATCTGTTGCATGAGCCAGATGAAAATGGAATGAAATTGAAAGATGGAGAGAGACCCAAGTATTGGGAATGTGTTACTGTCATTAGAGCTCCAAACTGTCACTAAAAACATATAGTTGTATAGGATGTCATATGGGTACCCATATCTGTACTATCAGAGTGCACACTAGCAGCCTTAATAGTACAGATCCTAGTCTAGTGGTAGCTCCAGTTACCCTTACCTTGACAGCCATTGACGATCATCATATGGATGTCTTTATACATGTATCTTTACATTTTTTGTTCACTGGAATGCTTAGCTTATATGTATATTGCTGTTTTGAGTGAATTTCAAAACTTGAACAAGTTATTTGAATGTAGATGTACTTGAGTTACATTAAACTTCCAGAAAACTCAGCACAGCCATCCATGCTATTTGGCTTTGCAATGGTCATCTTGTCGTATTGTGTACCAAGCTTGTTCCTGTCTTGTTGCTTCAGAGTTTCACTTCAGGCTTTCGACATATTTCTTGCACAATGGTGCAAACATGGAAATAGAACTATACTCTTCTGGTATAGCCTTGAAACTGTGAGACATGCAAGATGTGTTTTAAAAGTTCAGAATTTTTGTTGTTCAAGCACCAACCACCTTCAACTTTATAAATCTTCCATCACAGCACTGGGCATCACAATGGATGAGTAATTATGTTGTTGCATTGCTCATACACTCTTATCTAATGCTTTCTCATCACAGATTCAGTCTTGATGGCACCGAAAGCCTATGCACATACATGGAAACCTAACAAATAGGTTTGATCTGCTCTCTGTCCTTCGTCAGCCAACACTCTCAGGTTCTAGGCATTGAATTGGGTCATACATATCACTTTGCTCTTCTTTCTCCCACTGCTTATTGTCATCACCATTTTCACATCATTCTCAAATCTTCTCAAATCAAACATTTCAGAACAATCCTTTTTATTGCTGAAGACTTTACCTATTGGGATCATGGCTCTCGCTGGATACATGTTTCTGCTGACAACACTTTGAGGTAAGCCTTCATCTCAACTGTAGAATCTAAATCAATCTTAACCTTTGTAATATGCAGTGACAGCTTTACTGGCAGGATTACTCAATTGGTATCACTATCATCGATCTCACATATCCCATATGCACTTGGATCATTTCTGTCACTTGGCAAAAGGCAGTTGTATCTTTACCATATTCATCACTCTGCCATCTGGACAAATAATTCCAATATGTGAGCACTTCTTTTCTTTTGTTGTGATTCTAACTGATATTGCCACAGTCGTATCTCATACTACCACAGTTTTTGACATTGAGTATGAACTCACTCATTGCCATGTCTTTCCAAGATGTCCTCAAGAGATACTGCATCTCACAATGTCTGGTTTGAGATCTCGTTGGCTGAAAGGTCATGAGACAATAGAGCAACACTCTGTTAGTCCTCTCACTCATTTCTTTGTTTGATGCACATTCCTTGGAGGATCTAGTATGTATTTCTACTCTGGTCTCGAAATTCATCTCTATAGTTGATATACATAGATTCAGACCAATGTGCTGTCAACGAGGATAGAAATCTCAAGAAAGTATCAGAAATCACCTGGTATCATGATAAGGACAATGAAACCCCTCTTGCTTCTAGGAGCATGCCAACAGGTATGTACAGCTTTTTTTATTGCCATACAAGTTCTGATGTGGTACTAGAACGAGGCCAGCATGTCCTCAATACTACTCATATGGCAGAGATTATCTGGGCTGCTCAATATACCAATAATAATGACAAATCAAAACCCTCACAAAAATGTCGCACCAAAGAGAAACACAAGAAAATTCCTGTAGAAGACTCTGATGCTAGCGATGATGATTTTCCTGCTTCTTCCAGTGGCAGCAATGGTTCAGAACAGAGCAGCAGTGATTCTGATCTGATGGCAGCTGGTTAACTATTGATAGATCCAATTTTGTATTGCAGCGCTCAGGAACTATGCTTAGATACAATCAATGATAACTGCATTTGTACAGTTGGATCTCATTCTGAGGAGACACCATTGCCAGTGGCATTCTTCTCTTACTTCAAAATGGCTGTCAGAAACTATCGTCACATCTTTGCAGATGTGAAGCAGCAGCTTGTTCATATGTCTGCATATTTGAAACCAAGTGAAATTCAAATCCTCACTGGTATCAGCAAGAGAACAGTCAATCACATCCTCAGCCTCTTATGGCAAACAAGTTGTGTAGTGAAAAAGCCATTGCAAGAAGGTAGGCCTTGGTCGCTGAATGCATTGGACATCACCATATGTGATCTTATTATGTTATCTGTGTGTCTACATAGATTCTACTTATCATTTCACAGCACTTGGAAGATTTTATTCAGATCTATACCTCTCAGAGCTCCAGCATAAATTACAGAAGAATTGAGGGGTTGAAATTTCCAAGAAAAAAAATTGCGAGACCTGCTTTGGAGTGGAATGAGGAACGATACACTAAATATCAGGTGACAGTTGCAGAGAACTATCTGCCTGAGCAACTTTTATTCATTGACAAAGCAGCTTGTAACTACAACACAACAAAATGCCCTTATAGGTGGGCACCCATCAATGGATGGGCTAAATGCCACAATTACTTTGTTCGAGGTAAATGGTAAGTGATTGACAACTGACATATGTCTGACTAGTCTAATTCTCAACTTGATCAGCTACTCAATCTTGCCTGCACTTTCGCTCGATGGCATTTTGCATCTTGATGTTCAAGACCACTCTTGGACTTTAGTCAACTTCAGTTCATTGATGGCCTCCTTGACAATATGAATTCATATTCTGGTCAGAACTCTGTAACTGTGATACACAATGCCAGTATCCACAAATCTGAAGCCCTGGAAGACCTGGTTACTGTGAGGTGTATTTTTCTTCTGACCTTCTTTTGGCCCAGAAATAATTTGTTTTTAGAGGCATGTTATTACTTTATCTTTCACCATATTCACCAGATTTGAATCCTATCAAAGAGGCCTTCTCCTCCATCAAAGCATGGATTTATGCAAATTATGAGTATGCTCGAGGTGAGTTGTCTGGTGAAATCACATGTGACTCTTATGAGATGATATGGAAAGCTGTTTTTACAACTGTCACTGTAGAGAAGGCTGAAGGGTGGTTTCGTGATTGTAGTTGTTTCACATAAGTTGGAGGACATAGTTACATTTTTATGCAGACTAAATATTCAATGACACACTATTTAATTCTCCTTCTTCTTCTTGATAAACAAGACCAGTGCCTTAGGTTTACCCTTATCTGCATGCCTCATCAGTCTCCTCGCATACTCCAAGAAATCACCAATGGCACCATGAGGCATACCAATAATATTGACAAAAAAACTTTCTGCTGTGTGAGCAACATTATTGACATAAGTGATGCCATCATTAACAAGCATTGACTCATACTGTGAGTAGTTCAGAAGTGGCATTACACTGTCGAAGTCACAGAGAATCTCAGAAATGGGTGGGTACAATACAAGCAGGGCATCATCATCACTGCTGAGGGTAAGATCGACAACAGATTCTGTCAAGCCTGAGCACTTCACATTGAGCTGACATTGGCCTGCATGTCACCAAGTGGCTGCTTGATATCACCTTCCTGATGGCCAGCAATATAAGATGGAAGATGGACATGAATGAAAGGTGGGGCAGCCAGAGAGGATGAAGCTTGTTCAGTGTGGCACATTCTCTTTGAGATGTGACACAGGAGGGTCTGGGTCATGTGACCAGGAATAACATGCTGAACACATGCTAATAAAATATAGAATTTATCTGCCAAATTACATGGGCACATTGAAGAGAAAAATACAATATATATAATCAGCATGCCACTCATAGCCATATGCTGGACACATTGTAAACACATTGTAAACACATTGTGAATGGGAACATCATGTAGATAACAAATACATATTGACCACATATGAGACAAAGACAAAATATGACTGGCTCAATAATTCTTTATGTGATTAGAATGTGCTCAGTAGGCAAATTGAAAATTACATATATTATTTGATCTCTATGATCTCATTGGCTACATGATAGGCACATGAGAATGCATATGTCAAATTGTATCACCATGTGTTCCACATGTATTTGCTGAATCCATTATAGTCAAATAATCTATATATTTCCAATGTGTTTACAATGTATCTACCATGCATATTATGTGCATATTTTCAATGTGTTCAAAATATACCTAGCCTTGGCTTTAGAGCTCCACTTTACACTCTGAATCTATTAACAATGTGCCCAACATTTGCTCAAGATATATTTAGTGGCTACATTGCTATCCAACTTTGAATATATTCACAGTTTGTTTTCAATGTGCCTAATAGGCATATCAAGATCACATAAGAGATAAATTACACAATATGCCTTTGCATGTGTCTACCATGCATCCAATGAGATTATAGAGGTCAAATAATGCATGTAATTTCCAATTTGCCCACTAAGTACATTTTAATTACATGAAGAATTATTGAGCCACTTATATTTTGTCTTTGTCTCACATATGGCCAATATATATTTGTCATCTACATGATGTTCCCATTCACAATGTGCTTACAATATGCCCAGCATGTGGCCATGCATGGCATGCTAATCATATATTGTATTTTTCTTTCCAATGTGCCTAGCATGTAATTTGGCAGACAAATTCTATATTTTATTAGCATATGTTCAGCATATTACCTCTGGTCACATGACCTAGACCCTCCTGTGTTACCTGGATTCCGGGGTTGGATGGGGCTCATGGAGTGACTTCGGGCCCGATTCACAACCATTTTGTGTTGGTGCCATAACACAAGAAGTTCTCACTATTTGCATCTGTGTAGCATTGCAGCTGGCCACCACTATTTGGTTCTGATATGTCGAGCAGTAGAGAGTTGGTGCTTGAAAAAGGAAGACTCAATATTGGGATACAAAGAAAAAACAGATGAAACCTGGTCCTTTTAAGTCTTTCTCTCACTAGTTTATCCTTGCATAACCTCTGTCCAGTACAGTCCTAGGTAGCTCCCAGCCAGCGCTGAGTATGCCGGCCAATGCTCAGTGTAATCTGGCCAATGCTAGAGTCCCAAGTGATATATTTGCATTGATCAACCTAGCGATGCCGGTCTGATTCAATGCTCTCTCCACTGCTGGCACGCCACATGGCAATGGGTCGAGATTGTCAATGTAGAATGGCGATATACAGAACAGAGCAGGTGGGTCTTCAGGAGAACTGCAATGAGATGTGATGAGATGCAACAGCAGGACATGTTCAAGTTGCATGTTCAAGTTGCATCAGATGCAAGTTTTTCTAAATCACAAGTGAGATTTGATCTGATGGGCAGAGATGAAAAAGGGTTTAGACAGTGTTTACAGCAGGATTTAGAAGTAGAAGGGGGGTAGGGAGGCCTCATCTAGATTAAAATCTGGAAGAGGGTGCCATTCAAGGATATAAGATCCCACTTCACCAATATGGCAATCGGCATCTCGGCTAATGTCGCTTAGGTGGATTTAGGAAATACTGTACTATTACGACTGTAGGTTCACACCATGTTACGTGTTACGCAGAATGAGTCTTTGGTTGGTTCACTCTCAGTGGTTATATGTTATGTTCCTAACATAGGTTCACTTGGTTTAACCAGCAAGCTAAAAGGGTGAAAGTATGGCTAATGTATCAAGACTCAGAAAGTCTGGACACATTATAGAATAGCTTTGTATGTACTTCTGACACTGTTATACTGTAGCACATGAGAAAATATGTATTCTAATTGCCTCAAAAGTTCAGTTTATGTTAAGTTCACCCAGCCACTGTTAGCATTACCGAACCACATTTAGGTTCAGTTCACATCCAATTGTTATGTGTTACTGAACCTATGGTCGTAATAGTACAGTAATCTATGTTTCTAAATCCTGCGGGAAGTCATCCACCATGCAGTATATTATATTGGTGCTATTACAGTTTTTTGGCATGCAGAAGTTGGGACAAAGGTGTGGCCAACCATGTTATAATTCAATGGTAAGATTTGATGGTTGTCTTAGAAGGAAAAGCGTGATACTCTGTCACGTTGCAAGCCATTTCGGATTTTTCCGACAGTACACACATAGAGTGTATCACCTACTCCCCGTTACGCCTGGTTACCCTGCTGGTGACCTCCAGTTACCTGCTGGATACGTAA
>JABCKG010000303.1:0-10911 GCA_018851835.1 Hypsizygus ulmarius | reverse complement strand
CCAAGGAATTGACAGTTGGGATCCAGTAGTTCATTCCAGCCAATTGTTGAAGGGATCGTAAATACCGCACCCTTGCGTCGCATAGCTGAAAAGAAGCTTCAAATCCGAGTCTTGCTGCTTCTTCGAATGAAATGCACTCAGGACGTTGAGCTAAGTCAACATAGGAAGACCTCAGCCATTCGACCATCCCATAACTCCGAGCCAGTATGACCCTTTCGACGAGGTCAGGCGTAGGGACCCCTTCTTGCAATTCCTTTGCAAAGAGGCTGTCGATGAGGTTGGATAACGATTCGGGGCCGGGCGCTTGTAAAAGTGTACGAAAGTTTTGTAAACACCGCTCCCGGACCCAACACAATCTTAGAGCAACGTCTAGCCCAAACTCGTTGGCTTCCTCGATGGAAATGCTGTCGATCCTGTCCACCAGCTTGACATATGCAGGTCGCATCCATTCGATGACGCTGCAAGACGTCGCTAGGCTAAGCCTTTCAGCGGGTGGCATCTGTTCGGAAGTTAGGTGATCAATAGCCATCTGGCGTATATCAATCATGATCCACTTCGTCGCGAGCTTCAGGACCGACACCCATTCTTCCTGCGATAACTCAGGGCTTTTCGAATATCTGATCCATCTGATAATTAGCCAGACCATCACGGCGCCATCGTCGAGATGAGACGCACAAAGGGTAAAACAACTTCAAGAGCGCTCTGAAGTCGGCCTTACTAACACCCTCCAGTGGCACGACGCTTTCTTCCTCCTGGAGCAGCGGAGTGAAGAAATTTGTGGTTTTTCCGAAGTGATATTTGGGTACCATGAATAATCGATCTTCAATCTATGCCAATACGTTGGATTAGATCAGAGCAACAATCACCGAAAGGAGAGTCTCACCAAAAACACGACCATATCAAAATAATACTTGTCATCTTTGACCAGGCCTATCGGGACGGTGTCATCTGTCGTATTGCTTTTCGGATCGGAATCGAATAAAACAGAGGACGGGTTTGATAAAGATGGAGAGGAGAGCGATAGTTTCGTCTGTTCGTCACTTCCAGATGGCTCATTTCCCACTTGGTTAGGAGGGTCATCGATTGGACCATCGCAAGCTGCAGGCACTAGACAATTTGGGCGCATGTTTAACAAAGCTCCCGGTTCGGATTCTGATATTTCCAAGTCATTGGAATAAGCAGGCTCGCCGGGCTGGACGGACAAGAGAGTGTCCTGTGAGTTCATTGTACAGAATACGAGAGACAAGTGCGGTTGAGCGTTTACAGTGGATAAGCTCTGACACGCCGCTTCTACTTACGTGTCAAGCCTGCGTGCCGCACTGCGCGGTGCAAGAATTTTGATTCGCCTCACCGTTCAAGTAAGCAACGTCACGCCTTCTTCAAATTCAAAGCCGTGCGCGAGGATCTCTCAAGTTCAAACTTTGAAGACAGTTTGGACTCTGGGTATGAGTTCGAGTCCGCAGCCTGGGGAAGAGGCGAGTTTGGAGGAGAATGCTGTCACCAAGAACGGATCCGAAGTCCGAAAGTTTTTGAGTTCCAGTCACGAATTCCACACAGTGGCGTGCCAGTGTGCAGACAGCGGATTTGGAGGCGACGTCGTCGTCGTCGGTCTTCAAGTCATTCTAAATGCTCCATCAAAGTAAAAGTGGAATGAAAATGAAAAAAAGACAGTAAGTTTGCAGTAAGTACGACTTCGCGCTTGGGCAGATACTAGTACTCTGCGTGACCATATAGCGGAGGTGCCATCATTGGAGAAGACTTGAGGAGGTTCGGCTTGGGTTGGGCAGGCACAATTTTAGATAAGTATGCCAATTTTGATACTGTATCTACTACTGGCATGACTGAACGCTGACTCATGTTCAATTTCTTTTTCCCTACTATGCATCATGCATGCGGCGAGTACTCGTACATATCTAAACCACTATCAAAAATGGATCAACCTCGTCGACCACGCCTTGAGGCCCCTCGACTTGGCGATTCTTGTGGAGAATGATACCTCCTGCTTGCGATCTCCACCTCCTGTAGTTCATCCTGGAAGTCCCGACAAATTGCGTCCGAGAAGTCCAATGTGCTATAAATATGCTGATAGTAATAATGCGGCACCATTTCTTGGATTGCGCGCAAATGTCGCATCCTCGCCTCGCATATATTGAGTGAGGCTTCTAATCCAAGTCGCTCTGCTTCCTCCAGTGAAATACTCTCAGGTCTTTCGGTCAATTCAACATATGCTGACCTTAATCATTCGGCCACCTTGTAAGATCGAGCCAATGCGACTCTTTCTACAGGATTACACGTAACGACCCCTCCTGGAGCTTGGAATTCCTGTGCGAATAGGCTGTCGATAATGCTTCCATTGTCATGGGATGATGATAAAACGGTGGGTTGTGCGCCATGCGCTTGTAGCCATGCACGAGAGGCTTTGAAAGCCGCCTCCCGTATCTGACATAGTTTCAAGGCATTGGAGACACCATGCTTTTCAGCTTCATGGACAGAAAGGCTTTCATGCCTTTGCGCTAGCGCCTCATATGCAGGCTGGAGCCACTTGACCACGCTGCAAGATTTAGCCAGGGTAATCCTGTCGACGGGTGGTATTTTTTCGAGGTGATCAATTGCCATACGGCGAATATCAATCATTGTCCATTTGGTCGCGAGCTTGAGTACCGACACCCATTCTTCTTGCGATAACATCGGGCTTTCCAGATATCTACACTACCAAATGAATAGCTGTTCACGGTGCCATTGTCTAGTAGATCTCACCGTGGGTTAAACAACTTCAACAGTGCTTCAAAATCAGCTTTTCTAACGCCGTTCAAAGTTACAACATCTTCTCCCTGGAATAATGAGGTGAAGAAGTCTGTGGTTCTTGCGAAGTGGTGCTTGGGGACCATAAACGAGCGGTCTTCGACCTAATGGAGGGTCAATCGCGGATGCAACCGTTACAGACAATGTGCTCAATACGAAAATTATCATATCAAGATAATACTTGTCGTCTTTCATCAGGCCTGCCCCAACGAAGCCATCAGGCTTATTGGGCCAGAAGAAGCGACCAAAGCAGAAGGCGGGAGCGGGATATCAATTGAATCATCGACTCGAGCTCGGGCTGCTAAAAGGCAGGTGAAGAAATTTTCACTGTCAGAAATTGTATCCAATTCCATTGTACGGAGTATACATTCCATTGTACGGAGTATACAGCAGATGAAATAGTGTTTAAACAGATGGGTCTTTCACAAACCCGCTTCTATGTGTCAAGCAGTTTGTGGAACGAATACCTTCAGCGGCCTCATTGTTCATGCGTGTGATCCATCAGGAACGTCGACTTCGAAATGCTCGTGGAGATGCCTCCCCATCGATGACATTACAAGTTTGGCCCTCGAGACCCGAAATAGCGGAGGCGCTTGAGGAAGCACCGGATCGATCCAAGGAGAAGCCCTGAGAAGACAGCTGGCGGCCAACATGCAATCGATATGGAAGGGATCCTGCACTGTCGAAGAAAAGAGATCCTGCACTGTCGAAGAACAGAGATCCTCTTCATGGGCATCGTTGTAGAACGAGTGCAGGAACTCTGTGAAACGAAAGAATAATAAATGGCGGCACCTTGAGTAAGTATAGGTATCTGAGTGCCACACAGATTAGATGGAATACGAATGCATTACTGCATTATCAAGTTGAGGTCGTCACATTCCTGATTCGAAAACAAATCACAGAAGGAACGTCAGCCTCGCTGCCCCTTGAATAATCATCAATTGAGCGTAGGTGCCAATGATAATAAGGTAAGTAACTTGCCGTCATAGATGTTGGCTAACTACCCCATGTCCAATGCATGCTGGGATCCGTAACATGAGAGGTCCTTGGGCATGTAGATTGTGGATGTGGCCACAAGGACACCAACAATATGCAAAGCTGCTCATCATTACCAAACTCCAATGGATGAACACTCATGACGACGCTACCAGAAGATTGCGTTTTAGGTGCAGCACACAATCAATGAATTCTGAATGATGCGGGACTCTGCGTCCTCGAGGTCAATAGTAAGTAGAGTACAAAAAGCGACGTCGTTCAGGCAGCCGGGAAAGATCCAGAGTTCCCCGATTGTTTGATCCAAGCTCAAGCATGTCCTGTCGAAGAATCAGAATCGTCTTTAGCAAGTGCCACAGTGGCACTAGAAGGATCTAATAAGTTAGTAAGACTCGGAGTCACTGTAACGGTCGCTTCAAACTCACGTGTATACCTTTCGAAGCCCCGTGACCGGCACGCGTAATATCGGATAAGTCGAGCGACGAGTGCTATCTCGGGGAAAAGTCGAAAAAAGTCACATCGCGAGAAACAGTGCAATCTATGACGCTTCCTCCACCACCAAGACGACGGGATCCACAGAACCCCATACAACAATGCCAATTTCACCTTTTACCTCGTTCTCATATTTCCTTTCATTCCCACCGTCGCGCCCTTCCCCATCCTCACCTTGTCCCCCATCCTCACCCCCGATATCACGATCATGACGATCACACCAAACAACTCCACAGCTCGAAAGCTCCAACGCCGCCCAAAAACGCTCACCCGCCCGTCTGTGCTACGACCGCTCATAAGTGAACGCCTCGCTCACCAAACACGAAAGAGATAGAGAGGAAGAAACCCGTACCTGGCGCATCCGTGCCTTGAGTGCTGGATATCGACGTGCTATGGATTCGATATCCGCTTCGACGCAGCGTACGGGAGTGGCGGTGGGAGCGTCCGAAGGCGGAGGCGAGAGTGGATTGTATGCGTGCAGAGGAGACTTTCCATCTGCGTGTTGGCATTCTTTAGTAACCCGCTGAGGAGAGTCACCGTGTTCGAGCGGGGTCGGCGACGAAGAACACAGTGGCGAAAGTCTAGAACGTGTGGGAGAAGGGTAGGCGGTCCGAGCTGGCGGAAGTACAGTGCGTTGAGCAATGGGAGGCGGGAGGAACGTGATGACGCGTCGTTCTGACATCGCCGACATTCCCGATTTCGCCGTCACCGCCTCTGTTCCAGGTGGGAACAGCGCTTTCGGCATGCGGAACTTCCGTCTCATAGTATCCCCGCCTTTAGGCAGGCTACCAGTGGGGAATTGTGAGCGGGAGTTGACGATAAAGGCGGAAGAAAGATGCGTACACCTGTTTGGCCTTCTTGCGCGGGGGAAGCGTGCTCCAGTTCTCGTCCGGGTCTAGAGCTAAGAACTCATAGGCGTCTTTCTCTTTACGAGAAGGCGATGTGAAGCGGGAGCGGGTTTGTAGCGATGATGAGGTGAGCGAGGGCGAACGTGAACACTTCCTTTTCGGCGCGGGTGTCTGAGCGATGTTACCGGCTTTTGGATCCTTCGGGATTCTCTCGTAGATATGTGAAGGATGAGTTTGCACAGAAGAAACATTAGCAGTAGGATATTGGTTAATATTGTGGCTTTGAGTTAAAGGAAGCAGCGGAGAGGTAATGGAAGCAGAATCAACGTCAGATCGAGGAAGTCGAGAAGGAGACTCGGGTCGTGAAATATGAGCAGGAGGCGTCGAATAAGGTGTCTGAACTCGATCTTGGTCAGGGGGAATAAAAACAGAATGGTGCGTAGGATAGTCCAACAGCGTCCCTGCAGCAGACTCTGCAATGATAAGCAGCAAGTTAGCAAGAGGCAGTCTCGATGGGAAAACAAGGAATGGAGAACCGATTATCGGGGTGTACATGTCAGCATGCATCGACTCGGGCCGCAACTGGATCGCTTCTTGCAAACGAAAAGGAGGGCCAAGTCGCGAATCCCGAGGCAAATTCCTAGCGTATGATGCACCAGGATGTCGAGCATTCGACGGCCGATATGCGAGTGTCCGATGATCGAAATCCATCCTTCGTTGCGGCTTGATAGGTGAAGATCGTTGCATCGGTGTTCTCGAGAATGAAGCATTAGAAGTATGATGTTTGAAGTCTATTCTGGGTGGAGGCTTTATCGGTGAAGAACGTTGCATATGTGGTCGTCTTGAGGATGAAGAAGCACTGGGATGATACATATACATAGGTCCGCGAGGCATAACGTGCTGAGGAGGCGATGAGAATGAGTGAGTAGGAATCCGACGGTCCGGTGCATATATGCGCTCCGTCACGGCGGTGGTCGTTAAAACTTGTGGGCTGCAGGGTATATGCGCGTCCAGCGTCTCTGACGGCGCGTCGTCTTGAGTGACAGGAGTAGGAAGACGTAGCTGATCGTTACTAGACAGTCCTTGAGAGGGAGGCCCAGTCGAATACGGAGAGGACACCGGAGTAGAGCTTTTGCCCGTCGGAACCAGAGGTTGAAAGCGCGTCGAAATAACCTTTCTAATCGGAAGATTTGTTGGAATGGTGTCGAGGGCAGCCGATTTCGCAGAGTCCAGGGCAGGCGGTACCGATGATTTGACTGCAGGTTTCAAACCGGGTTTCAACACAGCAACAGCATTTCCGGAGCGTGCACGCGATTTCTGCGCCTGTTTCTTGAAGACGTCGATGATACTCCTATTGCCTGGCTTCATTTTCACTTTAGCGTTCACAGTTGCCTTCGGCTGCAGCGTAATCCTTTCACCGCCAGTCCTACCACTATCCCTAGCCGTAGTACTCGTCACACCACGAGATGCGGCATTGATCTTCGCGATGCTAAACGGGTTCGGCTTGTACTGCACCGTCTCTTCTCTCGAAGACAGGTCCAAGTCATTGAGCAGTCTCGTTTGTTCAGATGTCGGGTCAGTGTCAGCGCCAGCTTCAGAATCCGAGTCCGAGTCCGAGAGATCAGTGTAGGCAGCGGTAGTTGTTCGGAAATTGTATGTCCATCCCGAGGTGTCTGTTCTGGCATTGTTTTTGGGTTTGTCCGGCATGGAAAGGCAAGGGGTCCATGTAGCAATGAAATAGACGTAGATACTGAGATGGAAGTTTAGCCTTGTAGGCAAGATCGGCAACGGGCCGGCACGGGCAAAACCCTTTGGATGATACATGAACAAACTTCCTGAACCTCTCTAAGTATAGCTGTCAGTGTATCCAAACAAAATACGCGACACTCGTTTTCCAAGAACAAAGTTTTAAACCATAATGATGATACTGATGATGTTCTACCCAAAGACACTCGGCTATACATCTCAATTGTCTACGCAAATTTCCGATATCTTTGTACCCTTAGCTCCCTTTAGCCATGCTAAAGGAAGGGAAGTCAGAAGATATTCGTCTTCAATATTTACGAACCATCACTTACCGCTTCAGTCCAGCAGTGTCACCGTTGAAAATATTCTGGTCACCGGGGTTTGGGCCAGAATTGGCGTACTGCCAGAAAGTGGTATAACTGACGCAGACGAGTGAGATGTGGCATCAGACCGTAGTCGCATAAAACACTCACGACCAGCCAGCAGGAAGCGTGCCAATCGAAGAGCCCCAGCGTGCGATCCACAAGGGGCTCGTGGAACCGAAGCCGGAGTTGTTTCCAGTGCAGGTCTTCCACCAGTCGGTAGTAGTGTAGATGACTGACAAGGTC
Source organism: Hypsizygus ulmarius (assembly GCA_018851835.1). Taxonomy (NCBI): domain Eukaryota; kingdom Fungi; phylum Basidiomycota; class Agaricomycetes; order Agaricales; family Lyophyllaceae; genus Hypsizygus; species Hypsizygus ulmarius. The sequence continues at coordinate 3,422 of JABCKG010000303.1, read as the reverse complement.
AGATTGATAAGTATAGGATGTAGAAGCTAATGCTTCGACGTACCAGGGTATCTGCCAGTGGAGGCATGATAGGTGTTAGAGAAGTCACGGATCCATGCGACCATCGAAGCAGCGCTCTTTCCGAAGCAGCTGGCACCGTAAGGATTGTCTATTTGGTGGATGATCAGTTGTAAGTAACCGAGACGGGGATGGGACACACATTCAATATCAAGAGCTCCAGGAAGAGTGCGACCTATCGAGAAACATGAACAATGATGGATAACCATAGTAGCACATGGCATTATTTACCATCAGCAGACCAACCACCTACAGAAATTGTACTTAGCATTTGACACTGAAGTCAAACAAGATCGTCGACTTACCTCCATGAGCAAGGAAGTACTTGGCTTGGGCAGCACCTGTGGAACGATCCGGAAGCGCGAAATGGTATCCACCACGAATGATATTGTTGTTAGTGGCTCCTGTATATTGGCTGGAGAACCGTGGGTTCTGGAAGCCTATATATTTCGAGAAATTAGCAACAGGACGGCGCTTTGAAGTAGCAAGACAGGAAGTTGATTCTCGCACCAGTTCCCTCCGTGGCCTTGATGAACGCGAACTGAATGCCGTTGGCCTTCACAGTAGCCCAATTGATGTTAGGCTGGTGGCCAGACACGTCGATGCCCTGAGGCGCTGCGCGTTTCTCGAGCTCGTTGAGAGGAGAAGCTTGAGTCAAAGCTGCAAGAGCCAGAGAGATAACTGCAAGTAACTTCATGGTTGAATATCCCTGAAGTCTGAGAAAAGCGGGTAGTACTGTGAAGACCTTTATACCCCCTGGCCACTGCAGGTGTCCATTGAATACTTGTCACTGAAAAGATCCGCCTGGTAGCATATGGATTGCTGGCTGTGGTTTGTCGGCAACCACGACTTGACAGCGATGGAGTCAACGTGAGTTCGAGATGCGCGAGAACCACATTGCACATAGCTTATCTGCTTATTCGTGCTCCATGGGTTGTAGTCGCGTCATTTCGAAGACGAGGAAAACCGAGTCGATTCGCGAAAGAGCAGTCTTGACTATTCACTTGTGATGGTTGTGCGAGGAAGTAGGCCTTGAAAAGCTTTGGGGATCGAACATATGACGAGATCGCATGGTCGAATATTTGACATTGCGATTTCTGGTGATAATAATCATCGCACACATGCAACAAAGTTAGACGCTCGTGAGCCATCCAAGATAACGCCAAATTGTACGACTTGACTCCGCGTAACAAGATCTCGGAAGAATAGCTTCAGTCCTTCGGGGAATTATTGCGACATACTGTAGCCTTGGAATAACCTAAGTCAATTCCCTCGAAATCGAGACCTTTTGCAAGTTTTGTTCGGCACCGTTCTCCAGCAGGAACAAGATATAACCAGGTCAACGTTGAACAAAGTATGAATGGGTTTACTGTCACGACTACCAGTGGCAGGCTAAGAGTCCTGGACTGGAGGCTTCGAGTTCAAATATGGAGTGAAAAATCCAGGCATGTGTAAATGCATAACATGAGTTCATCGCTCGCGAAGAAGTTCTTTGGGGTAACGCAACATCCTAGCATCGAGCCATAGCATGCTGGATCCACGACCATGAGGCTCTGAATACATGTGGTTGGTCTTCGCAAGAACAAACATTCAGCGATATTTGATTCCGGTGGGTTCCAGAGTCACAGGAACGAGTAGCACTCCGTAATCGCGCCGACCGCTATCGTGTTCTCCTATGCGCAGCATAATAGACTCGACTGGCGATCGAAGAGACTTTATATCCAGTCGCAGAGCGCATCCTGGCCCACCTCCTGTTCCGACACAAATCAGATCTTGGATTTTACCCAGGGAGTCAATGCAGTCAGGACGAGTACAAACTCTGTACAACAGAGTAAATCGAAACGCGAAACATGGTGATCGAACATAAAAGTCAGGCAAATTTTTGAGAAGGGTTCGTGCACTGAAAACGAAAGAGCAGCATCAATAGTTCACGAGTTGAGAAACAACCAAAGAAACAACCAAAAAATAACTTGATCAAGTGCCTTTCGAGGCGTGTTTTTCATTATTTGTTGTATATTTGGTAGTCGAGTCTCGACGCAACAATATGGCTACCAACTCTTGACCAACTCTGTTGTCGAAACGACCACCATGACTCTCCCTCAACGACCTTTACGCGGCTCAAGAATCTCATCATTTTACCCAATAAAGAGCCTCCCGTCGCTCTCCTCGCTGGACAGCGCGTTCCAGCTGCAGGAGTATATCTCGCTGCTGGTTCGGCTGGACGTGCACGACGTCGAGGCGATCGTTTCTCTCCCAGGCAAACCTTCCGGCAAGGAACAGGAAAAGGAAAAGGAAAAGGAAAAGAATAAGGAAAAGGAAAAGGAAAAGGAAAAGGATACGGACACGGACGAAAATGGTGGTGCCGAGAAGGACAAGAAGTCTGAGGTGACGGTGGACGAGGCGTGTTGGATCTACGAGCAGCTGAGGCGCGTTTCTCATAGGTTAGGTGTTTCACTACTAACATGGACTATTGGACTACAGACGACTTGCACAGGACCTGACGCACCCGCTTATTACGATGCTGCAGCAGGAATGCAACCGCGCATCTTGTCCAGAGATGAAGGCCGGCGAATGGCTCTACCTGTGCGTTGCGCACGGAAATGAAGGTGCTATGGAGGTAAGTGTACCAATAAGATATTCTACTCCATTCTAACTCGTAACAGCAATGTTGCGCCATAGACTACATCCTACACACGCTCGACAGTGCCACCGCTCTCCTCAACACCCCTCGTGCCTTTCCTTCTCGGTAAGCCTCACTTCTCTTTCTCTCATAACATACCACTCACCCCATCACATAGCCTTCAAATCCCGCCCACATCACACCGCCACTTCTCCTCCCTCGCCCGACGTCTCGGCCGCATCTTCGCCCACGCGTATTTCCACCACCGCGAAGCTTTCGAACAAGCCGAGGCCGAGTCATCCCTCTACGCCCGCTTCCTCGCCCTCACCTCAAAGTTCGACCTCGTCCCGCCCGAGTTTCTGGTCATTCCGCAGCGCGGCGATGCGGATGCGGACGTGGGTAGGGAGGAGCAGCCGAGGCTGCATGCTGCTGCCGTGGATGGTCATGCAGCTCACGTGCCCGCACGGGAATGGGAATTCGAACGCAGGGGGAGCGTCGTTCCACCCGTCCTCACGTCCACTTCTGCCGGCGCCACCATGGACCCCGTTAAGAGCCGGAGTCCACCTGGTTTGGGCAGTGAGAGCCCGAGGAAGATAGGGAGAAACAGAACGGATACGATGGTGCTGCATGAGGCGATCGCGGTTGTGGATGAGCTGGCCAAGGCGGGTGAAGAAGGTGATGCTGAGGAGAAGGAGAGGGAGAAGGAGAAGGAGAGGGAGAAGGAGAAGGAGAAGGAAGATAGTTC
>JABCKG010000302.1:0-14272 GCA_018851835.1 Hypsizygus ulmarius | reverse complement strand
GTAAGTGGTGATGGACTTCAGTTTAATGTGATGGCACATATAGACCGTGAAAAATGAGAGAGTTTCAGGGGTTGAGTCAACAGAAAAATTGTAGATACGAACAAAGTTGAGATATGAGTTTAGAGCAGACCCATAATTTTTCCATGTAAAGTGGTCAATTGCTTGACCGAGAGCGAGTGACTGTTCATAAACAAGTCACTCACGAGTTCAGGCAGTCTGAACAGGCTGCCTGGATAGAACACAGAACAAATCATTTTTTGAATGCCCCTAGTGTTTCTCGAGGGGGTTGAAAAGAAGCTTGCAAGTGTTCATCGAGAAAATCTTTGCTGTCATCATGGCCATCTAGCAACTGAAATGGTGGACTGAAAGGTTTGATGGAAATATTTGGAGCGAGATTGAGTGTGTTGAAGAATTTTCCATCAGACAACACATTAGCAACTTGGTTTGATTCTCTGGAAGCATAAAGGACACAGAGTTCATGTTCTGTTTCAATGAGAATGTCAGACACAAATTTGAGGAGAGGATTGTAAAGGGGTTTACAGTGCAGTGTATTGAAGATGTCAACAGTGTTGGAATTGTCAGTGTAGACAACAATTTTGAATATGGAGAATTTGTTGGCAGAAACATGACAAATGGCGCTAACGAGACACAAAGCTTTGTAGAAAAAGATGAGGTCAGAGGGTATATCAGAGAGAACAGTAGAGTGGTACACAACATTTAAGTCAGAATACCAAAAAGCCATTCTGTCGAGACAAATATCACAATATATAGTGAAATCAGTAAGATCAGGAGACCAATCAATCGCACAAATAAGCTGAATGCCTGAAGCATTGCGAAGATAATTGAGGGCCTAAGTGAGATCATCCCAGATTGATTGGTTTATCCAAATTTGCTTGGTAGGTGATGAAGAACCTGAAAAAGCAAGCTTGGGATATACATTGTTAAGGCAAGGCTTAAGAAGTAGGAAGACATTGAAAGACCAATTGATGTATCTTGCTAAACATTGCCAGACATTGAATTCAAATCAAACGCTATGCCGACCAGTTCATGTGGTGGGGGGCCTCAATGTCATTAATGAGGTTTTCATGAGATGCATCTGGAAGAGTCAAAGTCATGGTGTTTGGGTCAACCTCAATGCCGATAATGATAAGAGGAGTGCCAGAAACTTGTTTTTTCTCTTTATGAGGAATACCAGGTTTGTTCCATAGTGAGAGAAGTGTATACTGGCCAGAGGGTACTCATTTCTGATATGGAGGATACCATGTAGTGTCCTTCTTATTGTTGACCCCAAAAAAATCATTGGAATAAGTGCTGAGGAACTCAAGAAGTTCCTTGCGCATTGTGATCTATGCAACAAGGCCATTGAACAAAATCCAAATGCCTTGGGAGCCATGCCTGCCAAAGGCATTGTTATAGTCCAGGACACACATTCCATCTACAATGTTGGCCTGTTTAATTTGCCAATGATAATAAAGTGGCATTAATTAATATGCCTCAGCAACATCTGATTTCCACAAGGTGAGTCAACAAAAGAATATTTTGTAGATGGAGAGCAATATCTCACCCAGGTGGCATATGTTGTTAAGTGGAAAACCCACGATGTCCTCTCATCAAATCATCAAATTGAGAGAGAACTCTCTAGCAGATTGGTTTGTAACCACACAAAGATTGGTTGAACCAGGTTTGAGAATGGCATGCACAGGCATTGCATACATCCCAGGCAAGAGGTTGGAACCAAAAAATCTGGAGAAATATCCCTTCTCAATTTCAGTATCGCATTGTGAATGAATGAAAGTGGCTTCTTTGACATTATCTGGTGATCCTAACAAAGCATTGTTGATATCAGAATACTCACCAACATGGATATTAGCCCATGGCCAAAATCCCTGATGGAGTCCATGACAAACAGATGTGATGAACTGTGGGTTTGGATGATCTGAGAGTAACACTTCAAAAGCATCAACATTTATAGGAGTTACAATGCAGAATAGGTTGAGATTGTTAGCAATGGTGGAAGAGGTGGCAGGGTTAAGGAGCTCATCAATGGGCACTGTTGAGAGTGGCTTAGCAGTAATAGTCCAATCAGCAGTTTTTAGTGAGAAGCTCGTATCTAGATCTCAAAGATTATACTGTAGATACTTAGGCCTTTGATTATGCATCTGCATTGCCTTTGACCTTGCATGCAGCTTTGCCATGGAATAACTTTCTGCATGCTTTGCAGATGTGGCAATATCTCAAGCAGAGGCATCTGGACATCCAGGTCCATTGAATCGATTGCAGATGGCAATTCTGGGAGAGGCAGATAAGATGATATGTTTCTTTGCCAGACTTTGTGGTTCAAGACCATCTGGAGTTGCGATGGCAATGAAGAGTCATTGGAATTGGAAATAGTCTGTAAGGAGGCAGCATTGTCCTCTGGCGATGATATCTTAGACAATGATGTCAAATAAAATGATGGCTCTATGGGAGGAGACAATCTGTGCTGAGAAGAGTCCTTCAATATAGTCCATGTCTTCCCAAAGCTCTTCCTCGCAGTGTGGAAAGACAAATTTGATGGCTTTAATGTTGAATTCCGTGCAGAGATCCAATTTTCACTCATTTCGACTTTTCTTGCTGGATCTATTTTTCCAAGACTGATTTCAGTTTGTCCAATATATCCAATGTTCTCTTTAGGAGTGCCAATATGGTGCAAGGAGCTGAGAATGACATTGAGGTTGACTGATTTTCCTCAGACAATATTTTCCCACTTGGAGGATGGAAATCCAGATGGAGACATTTGAGCAAAGCGGAAAGAGTTTGTGGTTGTTTGAATGTTCTTGGTGAAAAGACAGAGGAGTTCTCTAGTTTTTTGGAAAGAGAGATTTCCAGTTTCTCTAGTGTGAACCTCCTTTTCATACCAGGAGAATAGGTGTTCAGAGATCCTTGGTCATTCAATGGTGTCATCATTCTCTTCAATAGACTCAGTGTCGTTATGTTCAATGGATCATGAGCATTTGTTGAAGCCATGGACACTCTCGAGAAATTTGTTAACAGCATGATTAATCGCTGGATTTGAAGTGGATCTGTGTTGGGCACTGAATGACTCATGGTTAAGGAGAGTTTGTTCCTGACCAGAGACTGGATTTGATCCTGTTGTTTATGGTAGCTGTTCACTGGAGCCTCGTTCAAATGATCGAGAAGTGAGGGCTTCAATCTGATCCAATATTTTGATGTAACCTTGGAATGCAGAGGTTCAAGTCTCTTCTGCTGATGTGCTTCCTTCAAGTTCATGCATAATGGAGAGTATAGCTCAAGGCTTGGAGATCTCTTTCTTTTGGAAGGTGTCAATGGTGATGGTGATAGATCTGACAATGTATTGATTTTTGTCATCAATAGGGGAGACTGAACAGAGAAGGGATCTATTATTCTGCTGAGAAGTGAAGGTGGATCCTGTCTGAGTTTGGAATCTCTAGGATAGGGAAAGTCCTTGTCTCTGCCCTGAAGACGTGGTTGCTTGACTTTTGGCATGAGAAGTGGGCATGAAGAATAGGAGTTCTTTGTAACAGAGGTTTGACTAAAAGGATAAGAAATAGTAACCTCAAAATAATCAATGCCTCTGGTACTAAGCGAGGAAATTGAGTTATCAATAAAAGGACCAGGGTAAGGAGAATAAATCTGTACCTAGAAGAGGAATTGAGTTAGGGTGAAAGGACCAAGGATCCAAGCCCAAACACAATTCCTTTTCTAGGTTTTCTGTGTTCATCTAATAATAATTTCCATGACCTAAGATCACTGATGGGTGTAGCTGTTTGGTGTGACAAGGTCACAGAAATACCTTGCCCATGGCATGTGATGCAAACAATTGCACGTGAAGCAGAGGCCTTGAGTATGTGTAACAGTTTGGGGCCATTACACAAGAAGACAGTCTCTTACAAACCACAGAGTACCAGAGCTTGACCAAAATATATGGGTTTTAAGCTAGTACATGTCGTGGTAAAGGTAAAAGATGTCTCTCATTATATAATACTAAGCTCTCAGTCAAAGCTGGCATGCCACTAAAGGGCGATGCCAAACAAGGGCAGCCATACCCTTACATACCCCCCTTTGAGATTGCACTGCAATCTAAAAAAGAAAGGCATGATAAGTCAGGTAATATAGCCTGGTAATCATGCTCTGCTTATGGAAGGGAATATTTGTGGGATAGAAATTATCCCACAGAAAACCACCAAGTAAAGGAAAATATGAGAGTGAATTACTCTCATCTCGAAGCAGAGGAAAATCATCATCACAACTGATCTAACGATGAATGAGACTCAGTTGACCACCTAGCCTCTGTTTCTATTGTGCTCCAATGAAGGCTATGAAAGCACTTCGAATTCGTTCTACTGATTCAGTCCAGCCATGGCTGCTAGGATTATGTATGATTCTAGGTCAGTTGACCGAAATGCATCATGCATCAATCAGATCAACTGACAGTCTTTCTAAAGTGGTATTCTATATCAGCATGACAAATCTACTCTCGAAAACCTCCAGAGATGGCATCACTATAGCTACGGCAAATGCAGCAGGTGGGATACAGGTCCCTGCTAGCGTTGGGATGGGCGGCAATTTGGGATGCTGGCCACTGGGCACATTTCCAAAAAAGGAAATGCAAATCACCATCCCTCCCCTTGCTCCTCCTGCTCCTCCTCACCATGCATTCCCAATGGGTTCCCCTCCTCGTCATCTTCATCATCTTCATCATCATCGCCATCATCATCGCCTGCACCAGCATCGGCCTTGGGGTTGTCGTCTGCACCAGCATCAGCCTTGGGGTTGTCACTGTCAATAGCATTTAGCTCCTTTGTCAGCTCCTGAATTCCCTTCTCTAGCAGCGCCCACTACAGGTTTCGAAAGCTAAGAGATAGGTGATCTTGGAGAGATGCCTGATCTAATGCATAGGCCTTCAAACCCTCCACCAGCTCCCCCGACATGCCCTCCCTCAACCCTGACCAATCTCGCCACCACTTGCTCCGCCATGCTAAAAAAGTCAGGGTTCAACGCATCTCCTCGCAAGGCAGCGCCACCTCCTCTGTGGCTCACTTTGCCCTAGCATGGCTCTTAGCCCATTCCACATGCAGTATGTCATCACCATCACCATCAGTTTTGTTCAGAGGAATCATCATCCAGATCCATGACAGCATTCGTTGAGTCTTCTCTGTTCTGTCACAGCGACTATATGCCTCCACAAGCAGCGAGACACCCTCCGTACAGAGGTCACCTGCATGGAGCGGTTCTGCCAGCGTTCTCTCAAAATTGACATTGACATCGTCATCTCCATTGTTGCCTTGACCCTCCCCATCCTCAATGACCTGCATAGATCCCTCCTGCCCTTTCTCACCATCCTCCACAGTGCCATGTCATCTAGGGCCTCAGCGTAAATGATTTGAATCGGTATATGCATAGATGTCACCGTCTAGCAGTGGCCTAAGTGAGTCCATCTATTGTCCAGCTCCTGTAAGGCAGACTTTGTGCTCTCGTGCAACGCGATATTTATCTGCGAAAGCCCAGGCACAGTCATGAACACGGTCAATTACTGCCCAAGACTGTGTTCCATCTCTCTGACCCCTGATATTGGTGTTCTTGAATTGAATCATGCGAGTCTTGATGCAGAGTACATGGCAAAGGCCATTGAGGGCGTTGTAGCACTGCGCCGTCTGAAGCTTCTCCTCTGCTTTGGGAAGTCCGCTGATGCAGACCACAGCCCATCGATCTGCAGAGATATGTGAAGGGAGCCAGAGCTCTGTGTCCTCTGGGTTGTCACTAGCCTCATCGGGGCCGTTGGAAGCTTCGGCCAGATCAGACTGATACTGGAGAAGCCTGGGCATGTATACACTGCATAGCTGCTCCCAGCTCCTGAGCTTGGTTCGCAGTACATTCTGCTGCTCGGTGGTAACTGCATTGGGACCGGCTTTTGTAGTTTTGCGGAGATGATGCCTTCATGTCAAGTTAGCAAATGAATCATTGCAGAAAGGAACAGCACACTCACTGTGCATCCTCCAGTTCAAGCCCCAGCACCAAGAATGCTGAAGCACTCATTGCATGGAGTGCAACACCACCACTAGCCAGCCGTATCTCCTCCTCATCAGCGAGCTCCTTATGGACCTGAGCCTCCATCATGCCTGGAGACAAGTCAGTGTACACCCCAGCAAGAGCTAATTGAAAACTCACAAATGCCATCAGTCCTATAAGGGTTCTTCATCTTCTTAGGATAGCAGTCTGCCTCCCATGCCATACACATCGCCTCCCATTTGTCAAGCGAATCCTTCGAAATCGAGTTTGAGAACCCCCCTCTATCTGGACGTTCCGGTCGGAGATCGCATTCCTGTAACACCGGATTAAGGTGGAGCCTAAAGAATTGCTTAGGACCTCATCAACAGCATCAATGTAATATGCTTACCCATGCTGGAGTACTTCTGCCAGTTCCAGAAGCTGAAATGGTCATTGAGGACATCGTGCCATGACCCGGGGCCTTGGATCTTTGTCGAATTCCTGAGCACGTTATGTGCAGCCCATATATGTTCGGGACATTCCCCATCTGTCAACCCAACACCTGGAATAAAGTTGAACGATAGCTCTTCGTGCATTTCCTTCGAGTGCGTGGGTTCGTGGAGCTTAGGGATTGCAGGCATCAACTTCATGGTATCATTTATCTGGAGAGAGTCAGGCCAGTGCCCCATGCATTTACTGAGGTTGATAAACCACTGGCAGGTGATGTCGTAGCTAATGAGGATGAGAGAGAGCACCACATCACGAAGGGCCAATGTGAAGACGTAATCCATGTTGGCATATCTAGTGGCACCCAAGCAGATTAGCCTCAAGTCAACTGCTAAGGCTGCTGATACACACCTCTCTCCTTTCTGGAGGTTATCCATTTCATTGGGTAAAATCATCTCCAACCTCCCACATGAGACACCGCCAATACCTGTATACCTCAGCCCCTTGGAGAACTTCGTGTTTGCTTTGGCGAGCACCTGGAACCTGATGCACATACTGATCTACGTCACACTACAAGTCAGCACGATTCAAGAGTACATGCTGGAGGATGCCACATACATCACCATCAGAGGCATGGCTCAACACATATGACTCATAAGGCACCTGGTTCACCATGTATGACATCCCGATGCCAAGGCCAGGATCAACAGAATAGTTGGACACGAGTTGGTTTTTTAAGCGGAAGTTCGCATCCATGCAAACAATAAGCATATAGAGGAACCTAGAAGGCATATGGTCAATTGATGCAGCTGACAGAATAAAGGGGCTATGTACTTCGAGCTGTCGGGTGCATCATCCCAGTGTGCCGGGAGGTTTATTCCTGGACATGGGCAGGAGGGGCAAAAAACTGCCAGCTCACCCTCCTTCGTGCATGCTGCTCCAGTTGGATCATGGCAACGCCCACCATACTTCAACATCTTGAGGTGGCGCCACTGTAGCAACATCCTTGCGAGTGCTCGATACTTTGACTTGGGCATGTCAATACCAGTGTTGTTGGTAGCCTTCTCGAGTGCACAATAGAAGTTGTAGGTAGAGCCCTTGGTGGTGAGGGCAAGGTGGTATAGATGATCCAGCAGCTCAAAGGTGGTGCAAGTCTTCACCTTCAACTGGCTTGCTGGATAGAAGCCACAACAAAGCAATTGGACGTGGCCAGGCAAGGGCCGACACCCACAGTACTGAATGTCAATGTCGTGGATCCCGTTCATATGGAGGACATGCATGCTTGCATGGCAGCTAGCTGGGCTTGAGCAGTGCATGCTCACATGGTTGAGTTGGACCTAAGTCCTTGAGTGTCGTCTTCACGAAGTGGGTACCAGTCCATCACTAAGCAGAAAGAAAGGATCAGAAAGGACAAGTACAAAAAAGGCAAACACACGTACCTCAACCTGATGGAGGGGCATCCTCTGATGCTGCCTGACACAGCACTCATGGCAAACAAGGTCTGCGATGAAGCAGTCTAGACATCGAACTTCTGGACTTCCCTTCTTTTCCATCTTCTGTGCTAAACAGTCCGGGCAGGTAGTCACTGCTCATACATCCCCTCGACCTTCCCAATGCAGGAGTTCATCCAGATAAACCTGGTGATAGAGGTCCTTCTATACGATGTGGGGCCATATCTGTCAAGAGGACATTGAAGACTTGGACACAGGGAAGGTTGCAAGAGATGCCTACCACCATTTTTGTCCTCCTTCTTTTCACCGGCACCATGACATGAGATGGGTGCATATCCATCATGGACACCTCCACTTTAACATCATACCAGTCCCTGTTAGGATCAAGGGCAAATTCTGTGCTATCTTCAGGAGCCCAGGAAGATCCAATTGTCCAAGTTCTGTGACCTCGTGGCTCCGTGATGCATGGGGTGTCGACAACTTTGGCACAGCTAGTCAAGCCAGCTTTACAAAAGGAGACCAAATCATAGCCCTCAGCCAAAGGAACACGATCATGGTAAATGCCGCTGTTATTGTTTCGCTTTCGTTTCTTGGAAGGGTGACTGGCCATTATTCAAGGTGAGTCATATCACTCAAGTCACCTGCAACATAAAGTTGTGACAGATCCTCTCAAATAGCTTGCCACCTTGCAGTAGCCAACCATGTCATCCCAAGGTATGTTGTGCTTCTTATCCTTCAACTGGGCTGGAGCAGTGCAGCATTTCCACCAGATACTCAATCCTGGGAATCTTACAGGCACAATGCAAAGCGACAGCCTAGTTGCTTGGTCAAGGGAAATACTCGCGACTGACACATTTTTTCTCTCCCAGACAAACCAAGGCCATCTAAGATGGCACGCTGCATGAGTTAAACGTGTTCTGGTGGTCTTTATCCACCACTAACTGCTGAGTTTGAGCAGACATGCTCTGGCACAGTGTTTTCTTCCTGGGACATCTCACGTGTCACACCAGCAAATCCCGCATTTGACTTCGCCGACCTCCTACTCATGAGCATACAGACAGAAACTGCTCACCTCCTTGAGGATGCAAGCCTCGATCCCTTCAGTCGGTCCCCTCCATTCTCGCCGCTCCCTGTACCCCCCCCCCAGTGACCTCCCCTCCGAGTCCTGAAAATGACCCAATGGTCCCCTTCCTCATGTTGCCACCTACCTCTATTGCAAGTTCCCCTGGTGCATCCTCAACACACAGCAGGAGCCAATGTAACAAGGCCAAAGAACATGCCAATTGCAAGAGGAAGCGCCAGGCAGAGGCAGAGGCGATGTACGGTGGACCAAGTACCCGACCTTCCATCCTACAAAAGTTTGTTTCCGAGTCCCAGCCTTTACATACCGGTGTCACCTCCAAAGATATTCCCATTGCCTCCACCGGGTTCATTGGGCACCATGGATCGACTATGAAGAGCATGCACACCCTCGAACAGCTAGTTGGCCCCAAGTCCAAGTACAGATTTCGTCTTGTCCCCTGGTCAGGGAAGGGAGCCCCAGTTCCCCTGGTAGATTCGCATGGCCATGTAATTGGGCTACTTGCATCGAGCCCCGATGATCCCTCCTGGGATGCAGTGCATGCAGTTGCCACCTCCTTTCTTGAAAATCACTGTCGCTGCAAATTTCCAAAGGACACCAAAGCCAAAAAGCGATGTCGATGCTGGGGACAATTCTCTGGCCTGGCTTTTGGGGTTTCATATGGTGGCAGCCAGATGGAACCCTTGAACCTGTCACATGGTGAGGAAAATACTAAGGTCATTGATGAGATCCTGGAGCATAAAGCATTCTGACACCTCACTGGCTTTGCATCGAGTAAGCTACGTCGCAAATCCAGCTCCTATTGAATATCGAGCAGCTGAATCTGAAACCTACAGATGCAACATGGGCACCCAAGCTGCATGATCACTACATAACATGGGGAATCTTTTTGCGCACCACAAAACCCTTCACTGTAACTTTACCTGCAGTACCTTCACAGCCACCACCGTTAATCTTGGCCCCCAAACTATATGCTGCAAGCATAGGGATTTTGCCAACCTTCCTTTTGGCTGGTGCACCATTATAGCGCTCGGCAACTTCAACCCAAAGCTCGGTGGCCACCTTGTCCTCTGGGAATGCCATTTGGTGATCGAGTTTCCTCCAGGCTCCACAATTCTCATTCTGTCAGCTGTCATCGCTCATTCGAACACACAGATCGCCAAAGGTGAGAAGCATTACTCCTTCATGCAGTATTCAGCAGGGGGGTTATTCCGTTGGGTAGAACATGGAATGCAGAAGGAAGAAGACTTTTGGACTGGCAAGTCAGAGGAGGACATCACACAAGTCTTGTACGAGAATCAGAAGCGCTGGGCGTTTAGACTCGGGCTATTATCTACAATTGACGAACTTAAGAACCCTGTTGAAGGCGTAGATGTAACACAACAGTAGGGTAGAGTAGAGTATTAGATAAATGCATGACCATGTGTAGCCCCGGTCTAAAAATTCTGGAGCCGAGTGAAAATACCTTCAAAGACCTGGTTCTGTGGTGATCTCATGGAGTCACTGAAACTCAAATAACTTTCCTGCAATGTACGCTTATTCTGTCTCTGTTGAAATGTGTTCAGAGTGTTGGTAGTAGAGCTATTTACAATAAGGAAGCTGCTCAAGTAGTGGGGTAGTCGAAGTTCAAGTACATGGGAGTTGAACAATTATCTCAAACACTGAATGCAAGGCAAATGCTCGAGAGAAAGTGGAAATGTACATTTTCTAAAATCTTGTTTCCATACTAATAAAAGTTGCTCGAATACATCACTAGAGCTTAACTTCTAAGTATTGTTGCTATCTACCGGCCATTGAGCCCTCTGTACTCGATTCTTTGCAAAGCATGGTGATTTCGTGAGCATGGAATTTCATTCTCTAAGCCCAAAATTACTTAATATAGCATGTGTTGAATCGTGGGACATTTCACATTGTCCGCAATTATTTCTACTTTTGGGTCATTTCCTGATCAGCAGCAGATGGCATCTTAGCTGAACTTCAGTTGCTCTGAACCACAATCAACATGTATTTGACTCTGCAGCCACTATGCCTACTATGAAAGCTGCCAGTTGCAAGGTATACTATGCAAAGTAAGTACAACCTCATATGTGATACATCCTGTCTGGAACATCATTATCCAGGAATCAGAAATCACTCCAAGCAAAGTCCCGTGAACAATCACAACGGTATATTGACACATTCAACTGTGGAACACTATGTCTCATTGGCTAGTAGATGCAAGGACACCATGACAGATGAGGAGCGAGACAAGAGTCGAAGGTGTCATCGTGTTGCAGCTGCATGATACCACGCTGCAAACCGTGTCCTTCTCAAGGTAAATGCTTGGCAATACTGGTATATTCTACTGCAGTCCTCCAAATTACCATTGACACATGTTTCAGGTGGAAAAAGAAATATGCTGCCAAACAAAGGGCATTAGCAGAGGAATTGGAGAAGCTAGAGTGGGACATGTCGGTGGAGAAATAGAGAAACTAGGGTAATACTGACATGGGATCTCGCATGTCCAGATTGATTATAGAAGGTATCAGTGGAAGAAATAGGAGATACCAGAGCCATAGAAACTACATTGACGATCACTGCTGTATGCAATGTCAAGGTTGATATACATATCATTACGTGGTAACTTTGTAGCTTCTCAAAGTACATTGTATCATTTTCACTTCTCACAGTAAAGGGGCCCTGAGTCTGGCAGAGTGGCACACATTCATTTGACAACAGAGATGGGGGTTTACAAAACAGATGCTACAAGAGTCCGACACATGTAAATGAGTGAGCCCTGACCTAACAACAAATGTGCAAAGCTAGGTAGTAGGTAGAATTACATGGCACAGCCCCCTCTAGAATGAAAAGAATTGCCGATGAGAACACATCAACCCTAGGGAATTAATCAGCATCAGGCAATGAAGATGATTATTTCTTGGCCTGTATCCAACTTACGTGGCACTGTCAGATCCAGCACACTGCAAGGGCTTCATCAAGCTCCTCTGCAGTGAAATTCGTGTCACCGTAGTCCATTTTGTCATTGGTATTGCCATCTAGGTAGCGTGGTTGGCCAGGGAGAACATCCTCATCATCAGATATGACAATGACCTGCATAGGAGGGGGCTGATGAAGGAGGGAGCCATCAGAGAGAACCATGATGAGCCTGCATTCATTGTAAGCAGTGCCATAGGCAGTGAGCACCAGACCCATGTTTGTGAAGCTTTGTTGTGCTTGCCCTGAGACACCTGACACAAGAGGCTCAGTCTCCAGCCTTATCATGATATGTGAGAAGTTGTCAGAGGGTAGAAGATGCACGGTAAGCGTACCAGTTTCCAAAAATCCTAACCTTTTGGCCCTTAGTTACCACGTAAACCTTCTTCAAACCTGAATCAGCAAAGTGGCCAAACTCTTCGGGTCTCGGAAATCAGGCGCTGCTCTGGAAAGTTGTGAGAGGAAAGGCTGGACGTCTCTTCAACGGCGATCGAGGGGGCAGTCTATTCTGAATGGAAGAAGTCGAAGGAGAGAGAGCCAGCGAAGGAGTCGGAGCAGTGAAAGTCTGGGTCTTCTCAATGGAGCGGGTGGTCGTCGAGGTTGTCTTGATGGTTGTGAAAATGTCGCCACTCCCTAGTTAATATGATAAAGTCTATAACACCATGACGATGCACAGGGCTCAGAATATGTACTAGCTTGACTGGGCATGCTTGAGACATCCTGTGCAAATGCAGCCTTCTTCGGTGAGGGCTGGAGAGTCTCTACAAGGGACACCTATTAGCACTAATGACTAGTATAGGGGTGACACTCACTCAGCAGTCTTCAGGGGGACGCAGCGGTAGAACATTCCAGTTTGATTTGATCTGTAGGCTACGCGTAAGGCCAGACACAAATTGGATTCAAATGTAACTCACCACCTGGCCTGGAAGCTGCCATTCTTCGGTCTTGGGATGGAGCGGGGGTTAGTCGAATGAAACACATCAGGAAAGATATGAGCAAAACTTACCAGGCATCCGCCAGCCAGATGAAGGAAGGTCGTTGGGTGCCTCTCTCACTGGAGCAGTCACATTGCTCTGGGCATGGTCTGCGGGCATCGGTCAGTGATTTGAGGTTGATGATGGGATGAGGAGAGAAGCAATGTACTGGTTCGGGCAGCGGGGGATTGGGGAGAAGTGACAGTGTTGAGCGGGGGCAAGTGCATATGATGCTGAGGGCAATGGTGTCTAATGGACTGATGAAACGGGGATATTTATATTTGTCAGTGCGAAGCACAGTGTTTATTTGGTCACATCTTCCTTGGAGATTCTCACCAGGGTTGATGACAAACCCTTCTGCTGATATTCTCATCCATGCTCTACCCAGGCCCTGTTGGTTGTCATTCGCTTCAGTTTCTCTGAATGCCCTGGCCTTTCTCACTCATGCAAGACCCTTGTGAGTTCGTTCTCTGTTCGCCGATACCGTGATAATGTCGATATTCCCTAGCGATCCTCTCCTCCACATTTATTGCAGCGAGATGGGTTCACCTCATCCCCTGTTCTCAATTTTTGCCACCTCTTGGCCACATGTGTTATATCTGCCTTCAGTACACCATCATCATACATGCACAATACTCATGTCCTAATCTGTCTGACAGTTCTGATGGTCAACCTGGGAAACTTTCAAGGGTCCAAGAAAGCTGTAAAGCTTATGCTTTACAAGAGACAGATCTTATGGCACGCAATGCACTGAGCTTGACCAAATCTATGGGTTCTGTAGCTAGTACACGTTGTGGCTGGGGTAAGGTTCATCTACCATTATGTAATACTAAGAACATGGTCAAACCCGCATCCGGCATCATTTAGAGGACGATGCCAAACACCTGCAAATCCAGTCGTTACATACCCCCCAATGAGATTGCATTGCAATCTGAAATAAGGGAGGCTCGAGGCAGCCGAGAAGGGAGAGTAGCCTAAGATATAGGCTACTCGGATAGACAGGGCATAAGGTGGAATACAATTTATCCCACTACTAAACGGATATAGCAAGGCATCAAAACAAAGGAGATGCTCACATCCAACCGTCAAACAGCAAATGTGACCCAGTGACTACCTAGCCTCTGTTTCTATTGCGCTCCAGTGAAGGTAGTGACTATAGATGGAGCCGTTGGGCTCCACTGATCCACTAGGACTTTGAGATGATCTGATCGATACCAGATATGGTGGAGGTAGAAACACAACTTCCGAGGCTGTAACAACCACCTCTTACAGCTAATATCATATATCAAATAAAGGTAACTGCCCATGAGATGCCATATGTCCTCACTGCCAACTAC
>JABCKG010000301.1:0-14288 GCA_018851835.1 Hypsizygus ulmarius | reverse complement strand
AGCTCTGACAGCTCTGAATAGCTCTGAGCAGCTCTGAACAGCTCTGAGAGGCTCTGCTTGGGTCTTACAATAATTTTAGATATCCTCAAAATACAGTCAATATTACAAAGAATAGTAAGGAAATCAATTTATTGGAACTATCTAATACATCATCTGAGACTACCTATTACACTAGTTAAATACAATGTACAGTAGGTGAGTAACACAAAAACATGTTCATAGATAGAAGATGGAGAGTGAGAGAGCCAAGAGAGAGGAAAGATAAGTGAGAGAGTGAGAGAAGAGGATGAAAAGAAGATGAGGAAGAAGGAAAGAAAAGAGTGAGAAAAGGGTAAAGAAGAAGGGAAGGAGAGTGAAGGAGAGAAGGAGGGAGCCAAGTGGTATGGGCAGTGATAATGAGAAGAGAGAATCTGAGAAGGGAAACACTGGTTAATGGAAAGAGCATAAGGGAATACAATAATCACTCACCAGAACCTCAGAGGTACTACAGACCTCCAGTTTCAACATCCAGCAACCTTCTCAGTGATGAGCTGGCAACTATCTAGTAATGAGCTGGCAGCCAGAAGCCAGCAGTAGAGAGCAGAGTAGAGAAAGAGGTAGGTGAGTGTAAAGCTAGGCTTTACAGACCTTACTTCCCACAAAGTATCAGCTTGACCAATATATAGGCAATGTGAATACTCAATATGAAGGTGTAAGGTGCTGGAGATTATATAATGCATCAAAGTAACTAAAAAGGCAGCCTTGGAAGGTCTTGCCAAACATTGCCATATATGGTCTAGAGACTGTCCCATTACATATTCCTCTTTCAGATTGCATTGCAATCTAAAAAATCACCAAGAGCTCAAAAGCTCTTGTAACGCAATAGCCTAAATCATAGATATTCTAAGAAAAATACCAGGAGGAGTGGTCCTCGAGATGCAGGTTTTAGTCATCATCTGAGAATGTAACAATTTGAGCTGCACAGAGTATGCAGTTTGATATAAGGATTTGTCCTTCCATCATAGTAATATGGATCAAATGCATAGTGGTATGCCTAGTCCCCATAGTGATAGATTGAACGCATAGTGGTATGCCTAGTCCCTATGATGCATGACACGTGCATCAAATGGCTATGTTGTCGAGATGATAGCAAACTGGAAAAAAGTTTTAAAACTTTTCTTAAACTTGAGGCATGTTCATGTCCTCTCATAGTAGTTATACATATGAAGGTTGATGAATACCAATAAGATTGGTACCCTTCTGTATGCCTCTGCAAAATTTGGCTCCAGATTTTAATCACATTCTCTCCCCCTCCTCTGAAAAAAAAAGAGGGAGAATACAATGCAGAATTTTTGCACCATAGATTATAAAATCCAATAACGAGTTAAAAAATTTGAGAAATATTGTCCTCAATCCGATTCATAATCATTTTCAGATGAATAATTATCTTTGTCCTCCTCAGGTGAGGCACATTCCTCACCCAAATCATATTCATCTGACTCTGCGTAGTCAGGTTCATCTTTATCTGAGTGATAATAATTCTCGGATAGTTCATCATCAACTTCTGAAGCATCATCATCCTCAGAATGTTCATACACCTCAACTTCTATGAGGTCATCATTCTCCTGGTCAATATTCTCAGGATCTACTTTGACAAGTGGTATCCAGTACTCATCGACATAATCACCACACTCCTCTGAGTTGGAACATTCAATGTACTGAACATTGCATGTCCACTGCTGAGGTACTTCAGTGGAGTCAGAATCATTATCTGACTCTTTCTATGTGGTCAGGTTATTATATGACATGGTGGAGGATGTATCCTCCACTGGCCGATACATAAACTGGTGTATATATGCTGCATAGTTCACATTTCTGTCAATGGATAGTGGAGTTGGAACTGTGAACTTGACATATCGAGTTGAGCTCAAAGGATCATATGACCTTTCTGATGAATCAGGTAGTTATCAATATTGTCGAGATGGAAGTGTACTTCCATCAATTTCCATGCTGGACGATGTAGACATCCAGTATGCATTATGTGCAGCTAAGTTGGTGCATTTGGCCTGATGTACAGTGACTATATGTGACTTAAGTCACACATGCCATCTATCTGCACTGTGACTTCTTGTTTGTGGTTGTGCTCGCTCTCTTCTCTTTTATCAACATTTTTGATGATAGCAAAAGATCTCCAGGGCTGCCAGAGCCCTGGACAATATACCTGGGACATTGAGTCCAAGGTATCAGGTAAGTACACTCCAATATGTATATTGGAGCGTTGAGATGAGACAATTTGTCTCATCTCTCAACTAACATCTTGTTCCAGATGTTTTCGATGATGACAGTATGCTATACTGTTGTCCACATATGCCAATCTACCATGATTGCATGTATCAATCATTGGAGGATGATGAGAGAATGGGGAAGAGATAGCCTCAGAGAAGGGTGACTGCATGCTGTTGAGCATGCCAGTAAATGGCTACAAGGTGTGTAGCATTCTAACATCATTTTGGATGGCAGTAAACATGCCATCCATGCTGTACTGATGCTGCCTCTGAATCAGGAGCATGCATATGCCAACCTCAAGTGCTCAAGATCAACACCTTGGATGACAATACTGGCCTTTTCTTGGTAGATACATATCTACCAGCAGTCTCTACTGAAGCTATCATTACCAATCAGCCTTCTAGTGGCACAATGTTCCTTGTATCTCTGTCAAAGGACTCGTTCATGAGTCCACTCAAGCATTTTTGCTCGCCCTTCCATGGCGTCCTCGAGATTCTTCTCAAAATCTTTCCAGTCAAAACTCCAGCAGGTTAACAGCATCTGCTTTTACCATGGCATGTTATGCCATAGGGAACCACTCGTATTGTTTTCTAACCACTGCTGCACTTTATGCAGTGAAGGCCACATATTGATAAGACACATATTTTTGTCTCATCTACCTTTGTACATATGGTGATGATGCTGCTTGTCCTCTCCATTTGTCTTATGCATGCAGTGATACTCACTGCTGATAGCACTGGCTTGCTAGCCATCTTATTCCATGATGAGATTGTTCAATCTTTCAAGGAGACAAAACCTTTCATCTCATCTCATTTTGTTTCATGCAGAATGTGACACTATATACTCCTTAGAGGCACCCTTCTTGATACACTCAACCCCCAGAAAGAAGCCACACTCTTCCAAGAAGAACTCGACATTGCCATGATAGAGAAGAAGATGTTTGACATGATGTTCAATGAACAAAGAACTATGTCTGTGGATGCTCCCTAAATGGTCTGCCATTACCAACAGCGACACTCCAACACTTCTCTGATCATCTGACATGCCCACGAGTGCTGGATGGTGGATTGAGTAGCACAATAGATTGCATACATGGAGAGGACACCCAGAACAGATGTCACTTAGGGGTGGGCAGATATGGCTGTGCTGGCAGAGCCAGCTGAGCAGAGCCCCAACTACTTTAGAGCCATTTTCAGCATAGACAGAGAAATCATTATCTTTTTCCCTTCTTGTTCTGAGGTTCCTGAGGTTCAGCCTTCCTTTGCTTGAGCTTAGCACTAGCAGAGACTAACCGTCTCCACTGCACTTATCAAAACCACTACAGAAGAATCAACTATGTTCATTGGGGTCATATGCTTGTCAATTACAGAGTTACTATGTACTCCATAGCATCTATATAGGACATTGTCAGTGTTGTGCGATATATTGTGAGACTCGACAAGAGATGTGGCAGCTCTGCCACATTGTTTGATGTTCTGTGATTGCAATAAAGTTGCAGGAAATGGCGTGTGCATTGCCATTTTCTTTTGAGGCTTCCAAGTGGATGACAGGTGCCACATGCCATCTCTGAGCCCAATTGGGGGTTGATGGTGATTGGGTGGTAGTTGCTAGCTCAAAAAGGAAATTCAAAGATTTAGCAAAAAAGCAGATAGCAGGATAGATGGCTGGGGCTGGCCAATAGTTGGGTAGCTGAAAAAAATGTAAAGCTAGGCTTTACAGAGAGACCTTACTTTCCACAAAGTATCAGCTTGACCAATATATAGGCAATGCAAATACTCAACATAGAGGTGTAAGGTGCTGGAGATTATATAATGCATCAAAGTAACTAAAAAGGCAGCCTTGGAAGGTTTTGCCAAATATCACCATATATGGTCTAGAGACCATCCCATTACAGTGAGACACAGTTACTGTGATGCACCAGTAGAGGAAGCCCATGGGCAAAGAGGAAGGAAAGGAGAGGAAGAAAGTGGAGGAAAGAGAGGAAAATAAAGTAAGATAGAAATGAGCGCTTGAAATCTCAAGTTGAGCATCACATGACACTTTAGGAGAGGCCATTTGAACTTTCTGCAAGCAAGAGAAAGTGGGTGCATGAATGGGCGACACATGTGTCGCACTTTCCCATGCTTTTTGGCAGGAAAAAGCGTCACCTTTGCCTTTATACAATAACTGCTTCACTAAATAGTATGTATTTAACATGTATCTAGACCTATTTTTAAAGGAGATTCAGAATATCCAATTTATTTAACTGGCAGATGCTTAGTTAAAGAGATAAATACAAAACAGTGTATATTTGCATCTTATTTGCCTTTTTAAACAGATCAAAACATCTATTATGACGTGTGAGCTCAAATATATATAATCTATATATCACAGAGGGGTTTGAGTCATGTGACCAGAGGTAACATGCTGAACACATGCCAATAAAATATAGAATTTATCTGCCAAACTGCCAAATTATATGCTGGGCAAAGGAAGAGACCAGAAATATATCAAAATAGATCATATTTGCATCAAATGGATACCAATGACTTGGGTTTTAAGTGCTCATATTACCCTATCATATGCTTGGGGCAGAGATGCTTTTAATTTTTTTGGTGCATTCTACCCTATGTACTCTATGAGTGTTCTTCAAGTGTCTGATGATATTTAACTATTGTAGATCTATTGTAGTACTTAAAATACCATGGACATCAGGTGTATATATATATAAAAACAAGTAATCTCAGCAAAACATTAGGAATACTGAGTTGTTTAATGCCAGATAAGCTTCTAGAGTATCTATATATCTTCAATAATCTATTCTGATGCTTATAACAGCTGCAGAATATGTAAATCATGAAGAGAGAGCCTCCATCATTGACAATTTTGACTAGGATGAGCATGGGAATATGTTCAGCATTGCCCAACTTTTGATTTGAGAAGATGTGTATCACTCAAACCTCATCCACTTCACCACCTGCAATGTCCACTCTGCCCTTCTGGTCATTTCAATAGGCTCAAAAATGTGTAAAGTAAGTCTTTCAAGTCTGATAGCTTGTTTTTGGCTGTTTTGAAGGATTCTAACTGATATTTTTTAATCTACAGAGTTTTTTCTCATGATGACACCCTGCATTCAAATATAGATGACAACGAGCCCTCCTCTCCTTGAAGAGGGATATGTGATGGTATGTACAAAGAGAATAACTCCAAGGAAGGAGAGGAGGCTGATAAGGGGCACTGGGAGACCCGAGTAGCGAGATACCTATGAGGTGCATGGTTGCAGCAAACCCACAATAATGAGAAGCTGACTGCTTACAGCATCCCCCATCCCAATAGTGATACTAGATACCTATGTGCTGCACCCTGAAGGGCACACAGCATGCCACCAACTCTGCCATGCCAGCCACTGTGCCAGCTCTAGCCCTCCTTTATGACCAACTCATGGTAGACCAAGAATACCCCACCCTCTCCTTGGAGGCTATTTTCACAGGGCTACATTATCTGACTGGTGAGCTGTGATGCCTGCCTGTGTGGCCCACTCTCTATATAATAACCAGTAGTCTCTCAGGCCCTGTTCTCTACCATGTCATGTGGCATGTACTGCAGGACAACAGTCCCTAATACAGCACACCAGCATGGTCTGAGCACCCTCTGCACCTGTGCCAGCTCTAGCCAGCATGCTGTCTATGATCTCTCCCCTATTTGCTCCTGTATCTGCAGCTACCTGCAATAGCAGTGATGCAAAGGAACAGGAGCTGTCTGTCTAAAGCATGCTGGTTGAACCAAGTGAGCCTATGTTAGGAATGTAACACATAACCACTGAGAGTGAACCAATCAAAGTTTGAACATGCTGCATAACACATAATATGATATAAATCTATGGTCATAATAGTACAGTATGTTGCACTACAGCTCGGTTACAGAAAAATCTGAGTTTGCTGATGGACTCTCCAAAAAGGTGCCTGCGGTGTCCATTTGTCCAAAATTTTGGCGAGGTCACAGCTCTTTCTTGTGGTTGCCAGATCTAAAAATTTGACATGGTAGTTACAGGTCAAAGGGCCTGTTGAGTTGATTGATTTGGTATGGTACCTCATTTCAACAAACTATGAGCATATACAGTTGTGTCTGTTTTTTATGAGAACAATAACTATTTTGGGTTTTTAACTGAACAAAACCTGGATATTTGTACATAAATCAGATTTTGATCATGTTTAAACTATTACTCATACTTTGGGCTCTGGTGCTCATGCAATGTGACATATGCCCTGGCACAGAACAACAATCACATACAGTGCTCCAGTGCTTGCCAATAGCTCACATGAGTTTCTCTGACTAATTTGAGACTTCACCACCATAGAAGAGAAAATGGATCAGATGAGACATCTCTCGGGATCTCTTCTTGTTAATTCTTCCCTCTTCTTGGTAAGCTCAATTTTTGCAATGATCATTAGAGATCTCTTCATGTTCATTCTTCCTTCTCTCAGTATCCAGAGCCCA
Organism: Hypsizygus ulmarius; assembly: GCA_018851835.1. Lineage (NCBI taxonomy): Eukaryota > Fungi > Basidiomycota > Agaricomycetes > Agaricales > Lyophyllaceae > Hypsizygus > Hypsizygus ulmarius. Next base: position 7,547 of record JABCKG010000301.1, on the reverse strand, counting down.
AATATTTTCTGTGCCCACCCTTCGACATTTCCATTAAATTTTTGTAGCCATACCGTACAAAAATACACTCTGATCTGGGTGTAAAGCTTGCTAAACAGCCATTTTGCATCCATTGATTTTGACCCACTTGAAGACCATATTGGAAGTGTTTGCAATGCATATGGATTATCTCTTGTTGTTATCAGTTTATAGGGTGATCCAACATGTAAAGGAAGCATGACTGTGATGTCATGGTTACTGCACATAGAAATGGAAAACTTAGAGGACACTAGACAATGACTGGAATAACCATTGGATTGTTAAGATCACTGGGGTATCTGGTACATACAGTCATTCTCTTATAGGTAAAGTAGGTGGAGTCCAAAGGGTAATCAAAGTTCATGAGATGAAGAATGTACCGTGAACAAGAAACATTGAAAGGATGAGGCCTCGAGTCCAGAAGAGCTCAACGACATGAGTAACATAGTATGAATGAATAAATGTATGTATCTATATTCAAACAAAGGTAAGTAAAAGGAAAATGTGAATAGAAAGTATTGGGGTGGCCATGACCTGAGGTAACAGATCACCACATATGCCCTCCAGCGATTCCAGAGGAATCGCTCACTTGGGTCCTTGCATAGCATCGTCGATGGGAGTATCATCAGTGGGAGCGCCAGAGGTAGAGGTGCTGGGCTCAGATGCACTGGTGCCAGCTTTGGCCTTGCCTTTCAAAGTGGAGGCAAGAGGTGTGTTATTGTTATATCTGACTAGGCTGTCATGGTGGATAGGGGATCTGGAACGAGAGCAGCCATGGGAGGTACAGCAGGTAGGTGACCTGGAATGGGAGCGCCTATGATAACAGATAGGGGACACCGAGCAGGTATGGGAGCAGTAACAAGCAGTGGAAAGAGGAGGGCTGTAACTGTGAGTGGAGCTGGGAGCAGTGAAGTGCTCATGAGTGGTGTGAAGGCATTTAGAGAGGGAGGTTTTGTCCTCCTTGAGGGCCTTGCACTTGGCGATATTGAAGTTCTTGCATTTGTCGCTTCGAACCTGCTTGAGTGCATTGAGATAGTAGATCTCATTGTTCTCATGCTCTCTAATCTCCTGAGCAATCTCTGCAGTGTGGTCTGGAGCCAATTCAGTGGAAATGCCTATAGAAATGTCGAGATAGGTGGGAGATGGGGCCTTGGGAATTATCCAGCAACCATGGTCATCCTTGGTAGAGAAATGGCAGGTAATGTTGGGCTCGAGGTTGAAATATTCTGTGAAGAAAAGGAAGCTGCCAGGCATGGCTTCTTCCCAGTCATTGCACATGGCAGTCTCATAGTGAATGAATTTCCAGACTTGGCCTGGATGGTATTTGAAGGCATGCAGATGGTTTAGATATTTGTCATAGAGAATGAATGTGTTCTTGTCCATGTGAATGAGCAATGTGAGAGCTGGGTTGATGGTGAGACTGTTAGGCATGAGGAGGAGAATGTGTACTTCTGATAAAGGGTGGTAACAAAGGTTGGGATCTTTGAATGGAGAAGACTGAAGAAGCCTCGCTCAGAAGGCCAGTTAAGTATGACATGTTAGAGCATTCATTGTGGGCCTCGTCCATGCCTAAATTTTCCATATCTATGTTTATAGATGCTAAGAAAACTTGTGGGTCTTTAGATGGTGGAGTGTCTATGCCATCAGAAAGTTGTTCAATGGTCTCGATTCCCAGTGCCTCAAAGTAGGCTGGAAGTGCATCAAGGTGGGTAACTGAGAGGTATGAAAGCCAAGTAATATCACCCGATTTCCACAAGACTTTGAATGTTGCATTGCTTTTGCTGCCCATATATCCTATGATCTTATTGACAGCCCATTCGAGCTCGTTATCATCTTCGAAGTCGGCAACTTGATTTTCGAGTCGGCCTGGGAATAATTGATCATTATTCAGCATGTGCGGCTTCAACAATGAAGCATGGAAAATGTTGTGAACACCTCGTTGGTGCAACCTCAAAGGCAAATTGAGTTGGAATGAATTGTTATGAAAGTTTTTCACAATCAGGTATGGTCCAATGTACTTAGAAACTATTTTGAGAGCTAATCCCTTTGGAAATGAGATGTTCTTGATAGACAAATAGACTAGATCTTTCTCTTCGAAGAGTGCCAGCTGTCATTTATGGTTGGCACTGTATGTCTGCTTTACTCAAGCATCAATAATGCTATCATGTGCTGCCATGATCGCATGCTTCAATCACTGAGCAAAAACTCGAATACCTGGATATTCAGAGGTATCAGGGAAGTCCCAGATGAAGGATCGAGAGAGACAGCCTGAGTTCAGAAAGAATGGTGCATAATCTGTACTCTCTAAACGTGAGAGATTGATAGCAAACTCAATTGCAGAGAGCTTCGATACCCAATCCTTTTGCTTGGGGCCAATGCATTGACGAAGCATCTGCATAACCATTCCATTTGCGTGCTCTGTCAAACTATCAGACTCTGGATAATAAGTACTCGACATTCAGAGCTTAGTACTAATAAGATCATGTAAGTGCTTCCAGAATATGCTCATGAAAAGAGGATCACAATTACTAATAATTATTTTGGGCAGTCCGTGAAGCTTGTAGATCTCTGAGAAGACCAACTCTGCCACTTGCTAGGCTGTGTAATTAGTTCGACTAGGTATCAAATGCACCATAGCAGTAAGCAAGTCTACTACAACTGTAATCAAGTCATACAAGGCATCATGGTCTTTCAACTCAGGTAGTGGCCCAACAAAATCCATTCCAATTGCTTCCCAGAGTTGAGACAGAACTGCAAGTAGATTAAGAAGCCCATATGGCTTTTGGTTTGAAGGTTTGCTACATTTGCAGGTGATACATGAGTCACAGTATGTGTGGACATCTCGAACCATATCTTTCCACCAGACATGGTCTCATATGTACATGAGCGTCTTTTTCACTCCGAGATGTGCTAACAATGAGTGTGCTTTAGATATCACAATTTCACGTATACTAAGCCCTTGTAATATCACTTGCAGAATGCATAGGACTTTCCGATCATTGAGTTTCAAGAAAATTAGGCCATCCTCAATTACGAAGTTATGAAATTCCTTTGGCTTAGCAAGAATGGGTTTGAATGCTGGATCGTCAGCATATCTGCCTTGAAGCTCTCTCAAAAGATCAAGACCAGGTTGTACACTACGAACAATATCAAGAAGTGTGTGGGCTGTACCCAGCACCTCAGTATGTAAATGTTCAACTTTACTGAGTGTTGATTCATTTGCTAATGTAGAGACAGCGTGATCATCTGATAACCCGCTCTCCTTTCATTCCTGAGGGCCTCGAAGAACAAAATGTTTTTTCATGCATGCGGTGAATTCAGTGCTAGTTTCCGGCCTGCCTGTTTCAGCAGGCAGAATTATTTTGCAAGCATGTTTATGAGGTGCAGGTGGTGGTGATGCCATTTCACCTTCGAGACTGACTAGAAGCGGCATGGAAATGAGGTGATCACCAATAATGTCATTATTGATGATATCGTGATAAGTATATTCACTCCATGCTCTAACCATACCAGGGCTATCGTTCTTGAGAGAGCGTCACTGAGGATATTTTCTGAGCCAGGTACGTAAATGATCTCAAAGTCAAATTCTGAGATCTTTTCGATTCAACGAGCTTGTCGGCCTGACAAGTTTGGTTGCTTAAGTAGGTGAACCAATCCCTTGTGGTCAGTATACCACCAGAAATGAGCACCTTGGAGAATGTCACGATGGTGAAGCATGGTTTCAACACCAGTGAGCATCTCAATCTCATAAACAGGGTAATTCTGCTGGGCGGAATTTAATTTTCTGGAGTAAAATGCAGTGACATTGGCAGTGTGCCAGTCTTCACCCTGGCTTATGACATCTGCTATGCCTGTTGCACATCTATCTGTTATGACATTGATAGGAGGTTTGTCCTTTCTATACTCAAGTGGTTTACGATGATGACTTTTGCATTTCACAGCTAGATTCTTCATGTTCTCAAAGGCATGTTGAAGAGTATAGTCCCACCGAAATGGAATGGTATCACCCATGACAGCATGAAGGATACCCATAGGAATACGAACACAATCAATATCATCAGCAAGGAAGCTAGCGACACTCAAAAACCCACAGAGCAAATCACGATTAGTGGAGGTCTTCTAGTTGACGAGAGTATCAACCTTGTCTGGATCCATACAGATGCCATCAACATCAATGACATGCCCAAGAACCTTCAGTTCATCACACAAAAAATGAAGTTTGGCTTTCTTGAGGTGAAATTTCTCTTGTCGAAGGATATCGAGAACTAATTTAACATGTTGTACATGTTCAGCGAGAGTATCTAAGTAGATTATGATATCGTCAAGATAGATATTCATAAAGCAGCCTATACAGGCTAAAAACAGATGATTCATGAGTGTCTGGTATATCGCAGAAGCATTACAGTCTCCCATTTGAATGACATGGCTGACCATGTTTCTATCAGGTGTACTCATGGCTGTCTTCCAGACATCACTTGGTTCAACACGTATGCACTCAAAGGCCTCAGAGCTATCAAGTGCTGATTTGTACTTGTGGAAGGCCGCATGATGCACAATGACTTCCATGCTCATAATGGGAGATGCAAGTTTGTGAGTATTGTCATTGCACTCTCAAAGGTTTGCAACTGAACGAGGCTTGTCCATTCCAGGTTTATAAATCAAAAGGATTGGAATGGTATTTGTAGCCATTGTGACTTCCCAACGATCCATTTTTAAGTAGGCATTGCACTCCTCAATCTATTATGCATGTAGAGGCTCTGGACAACGAGCTGGCCACCATTTGTACAACTTTGATTCATCAATCAATGGAATTCGATGGTTGATCACTCAAAGAGGTGGGAGCTCATGATCAGCAATGTCTTTGCAGAGCAGAATGGCACAGGTCATTAGTTCCTCATGGACAATGTCGAGGTTCTGCTCATACATGTTCATTGCACTAGACATGAGATTAGCAACACCAATCCATTGGATTGGCATGCCCTCTGCTGCACCTACAATGACATGTAGAGGATTAATTCTAAAGGTAACCTTATGCTGAAATAGGAATGGTGTCTCCAGGATGAGATCATAGCTAGACAGGTTGATGATATCAAAGTAGCATGACTCTTCAATGGTTTGGTAAGAGAGCTGAGCACAACCACCATAATTGACCTTAGATCTGGATCTCTGAACAGCAAGCTGGACTAATAATGGTGCATTGAATTGGATTTTCTTCACATTTAACTGATCTGCCAGTGTGCTCGACATAAAGTCACTGAGAGATCCAGAATCAATCAAGGCCCTCGTTGGATGGCTGTTGATATGGACAACAATAACAATAGGTTTAGGGATAGTCCTCGAGACATCCTTCTTTGTAACGGTATTATGCTGGATCACCAGTAGCATCCCTGGCCAAATCTGCTGGCCAAAGAGTTCAATGACCTGAAAACCAGCAAAAGTCTCTGTGAGTGAAATCCACTCAGTTGCTGCTGCCTCATCTGTCAGCTGATTGATATGATCTATTAATTCTAGCCCATCAAAGTTTTGTTGAAGATCTTTGAGTGTAGCAATACTCTATGGCTGGCTAAGAACAGATGCAAACACATCATAAATCGAGAAGTAAGCATGTTTTAATTGCTTGTTGTACCATCTAATGAGACTGAACTTAGTATTGCACAAGCATTGCACAGGTATGTTATGATAGAAGTCGAGAAAGCCATCATAAATGATATACAAATCATTATCATCTGGATTGATCCAGATGCCGAAGCAAGGAAGAGCCATGGCATCATCTTGTGAGATATCACCTATAAAAAGAGTCCCCGAGTGGAGCACCTCCTCTGCCCATTCAGTGAGAGGATCACATGTTTTCTGGTGGGGAATACAGGTGAACTGAGAAGGATTATCTCAAAAGTGAGTAATTGCCATCTGCTTAGCATATCAATTGGCTAATTCAAATGTGCCATTTTCTAGGAATGCACTAGTTATCAAGGTATCAATATCATGGAGATTGTCCATGATTACATGCTCAGTTGATGACACACGATAGATGCAGAATCGGTCATTGAGAATGCAACCATCAGGATCTCCTGGATATGGCTGGCTCTATGTAAGGATATCAACGGTGTGCACCAAGAGAGGGTCATCCATACATTGGATGACATCAGAGAGTAAGGAGTCACTCAAGTCCTCATCTAAGAAGCTGACCATACCCAGGCCGAGGCAGTGGATTGATTCTGTAGTGTCCATGAGACCACGAAGCTGTTCCATTTCCTTGATCTGAACTTCGAGGCTGAAACTCGAGACACCTAGTGGCTGCTTGCCATTGGACTTGACTGTCTGTCCCTTAGGACAATTGCAGAATATATGTCCAACTTCCTTGCAGCAGAAGCACTTTCCAGAAGCTCGAAGCTCATTCTTCTCCTTATCAAGTTAGCTGAGGATATGGTTGAGACCTCGAAGGAACATTAGAACTATGAGAACTTGTGTTGAAGGATTTGAAAGAGCTTTGACCATTGGGTCGAGGCTGGAGATGCTTCTGCTGGTCCCGATTATCATACTTAATAGACTGGTCTGGCTTCTTGATATGATGCTTGAAGCCATTGCTATTTGAACCTGAAGGATGGGAATTTGAATTGTTGAAGTTCGAGTTTGTGGCTGCATGATCAGGTTTCTTCAAACTATGACCACTGACGACTTTGACTGCATCAGTGATCTCATTGATTTCTGCTGCACGAACGACACTTGACTATCTCGAAGTCTCCGGATTCAAGCACTCCTTCCAGAGAGCCTTTTGCAAGACTGGAAGAAGGCTGAACCAAAGCTTGTTAACCTTCTTGTACTTCGAGATAAAGCTGATAGTGGTGAATAGCTCAGTCAGTTCGGAAACATATTCTTTAACATTATGATCATTCTGATAGCAATGTAGCAGCTTCTTATGCTGCTGGGACCAGAAATCAACAGAAAAACAACAGTCAAATAGCTTCTTGAAGAACTTCTTCAAGGCCCAATTTTCTGGCTCATACGATACTTCACGGGTGTAGAATGTGTATGCCTTCCCTTTGAGAAAGTTGCAGATGATGGTGACTTTCCGCTTGGACTTCACGTGACTGTCCATCACATATGCCGCACTTTGGGTAATGAACTTATGGAAGATTTGGGTGTTGGCAGAGCTGCTATACTTCTCAGGAGGAGTGGGACGAATCAAGGTGCATTTTGAATACTTTCTTTATTCTTCAAAGCTTTCTGACGATGATAACCTGAGTTCAAGTCTGATCCTGAAGTCAAATCAGACTCATCGCTGTCTGATGACTCATCGCCAGAGCTAGACAAACCATCCTCACTTGAGCTGGAACTCAATAACCCACTTCCAGATGAGTCATCACCACTGCTAGACTTGTCCATGATGACGTTTGTATCAGAAATTTCTAAATCGGGTTACAATTGATTTTATTGTCACGATTTGTCACGCCCAAAGTTGCGACCAAATGCTCCATTCTTGCAAGGTGATTATGAAGGTGTTGTTGCCAACATATCCCAGTTCTCTTTGT
>JABCKG010000300.1:0-14302 GCA_018851835.1 Hypsizygus ulmarius | reverse complement strand
CTGTCACAGGCCCTCCCAAGCATGGGTTACATCGACATCCAAAATGATGCAAACCAACATCAAACCAACACCTGTCCGGATTGTTCTTTGTCACCAGCCAGCTAAATTATGCAATTCCTCCATCCTGTGAACCTTCTGTATTTGCTGGAGCTTTTGATCTTACTGATAAACTTGCAAAATTTGATGTATGTTATGGATACTGATTTCGGATTCCTCAAGCTCAATTTTTATTATTACGGTACAGGATTTGAGATCCACATCCCTGAGGTACATAAAAATGTTTTGTTGGGAGCCGATTTTTTGATTCTGAGGCTGGAGAGCGTATATCTTAGTTTTCTCTCGTTGAATTCCCAATTTAGCAAAAATGTCACGGAAAAGTAACGTCATGTGACGTTGGCAGATCGTGGATGTCCCCTACCTTAACTGCCCTGTTCCAGCTTTTGATTTTGAGCAGCTGGTTTCCGTTAACGTGAGAAGTATGCATGCTGCCATACTCTCTATTTCTATCCTGTGCGGCATGAGTACCTAAGGGTGCTCGATAATCAGAGTTTCCCCCATCAGGCCATTCTAACTGATTTTAGACAAATCATGGAGCCTAACCCGGATTTGGTATGTCGTGATTGTGTCCTGAGATGAATTAATATTCCGGGAACATCTCAGACTTGTTTTATGCCCATCCTCGTGTTTTTGGACTGATCCAATCGGTGGCCCCCCTGGAAGGGCCTGCATAAAGGCCAGCAGGCCATTGGAGCATCCGGCTTGAGCTACCACTGCGAACATTGCCTCCCTAGTCAACTGGTTCATTTCGTGGTCATCGTGATTTTGACTCAATGGCGTTCACTCTTCTTAACATGCTGGACATCGTCTTCGCCCTTCTATGTCTACTTGTCTTGAGAAGTCTGTTCCGTCGCTCAAGGCAACGTGTCCCCCTTCCGCCTGGGCCAAAGGGGTTCCCAGTCATTGGCAATCTCCTGGACATGCCTTCTGAACAGGAGTGGCTCACATTTGCCCAGTGGGGTGAGCGGTGGGGTAAGTGCTTTATTTGTGGAATTCATAAATTTGCCGACGATCTCCTCAGGCGATATCTGTTCCGTCACAATACTCGGACAGACTTTGATCATTCTCAACTCTTCGAATATTGCACTGGAAATGCTCGACAAGAAGAGTCACATCTACTCTGATCGTCCGATACTCGAGATGGGTGGTAATCTCGTCGGTTGGAAGAACACTCTCGTTCTTCTGCAATATGGCGACCGTTTCCGTCGTTTCCGCCGTCTGTTCCATAGTGTAATCGGAACTCGAGCAATCTTGAAGCAGTTCTTACCTATCGAGGAGATTGAGACCCACAAGTTCCTCAAACGAGTTTTGGCACGTCCGGAGGACCTCTCTGGGCACATTAGGCAGTGGGTATGCTCTTTACATGGTATACCCTCTCGTCTGAACTTTGGCAAGCACGGCAGGGGCTATAATTCTTCGCATCTCTCATGGTTATGAAGTCAAAGAGAATAGCGATCCCTTCGTTGAGCTCGCAGAACAAGCCTTAGAGCAGTTCGCTATTGCCACAGCACCAGGCGGTTATCTCGTTGATGTCCTTCCAGCTTGCAAGTCTCCCTCGTTTGTCTCCGTGTTTCCATTCTCATCAATATGTCTAGTAAAATATATTCCTTCTTGGTTTCCCGGGGCTGCTTTTAAGCGAACAGCAAAAGCTTGGGCTGCGACGCTCGTGGAGATGGTCGACCAGCCGCACAACTTTGTAAAGCGCCAAATGGTAATGTTATACTCAATGAGTCTTCATAGTTTCCCCATACTCATGGAAGTAGGCTGCTGGGACAGCTGTGGTCTCCTGTTCATCCACTATGCTGGGGCGCGAAAATGTGACCGCTGAGGAGGAGTTTGATATCAAATGGAGCACAGCAAGTCTATATTCAGGTCAGTCCCTACCTGAGCTCGAAGTCGCGTTCTGACATCTTCTTTCAGGGGGTGCTGATACTGTCAGTATTTCAGTATCCGATAAGTGTGCGAAACCTGGTCTGACGCTGTGTCTAGACCGTCTCTTCGATATACTCGTTATTCCTTGCGATGGCTCTCTATCCTGAGGTTGCGAAGAAAGCTCAGGCGGAAATCGATGATGTTGTTGGCAACGACAGGCTTCCGACGTTTGAGGATCGCCCTCGTCTACCGTACCTGGAAGCTCTTTCAAAGGAAGTTCTCCGCTGGAATTCAGTTGCTCCTACCGGTGAGGTTCTCAGCTATTTCCGCGCAATGGTAGTTGATTTCTTGTCCACCAGCCGTTCCTCACAGGGTGAGCAAGGATGATATCCACGATGGATACTTTATCCCAAAAGGCTCGTTGGTAATCGCCAATACCTGGTCTGTCATTATGCAAATTCTCGTCTTGGTAAACTGTAATTAACCAGCGCATGAATCAGGAAAATGACTCATGACCCACGAATTTACGAGAATCCCGATGTCTTCAATCCCGAACGATTTATCCCTACTGAGAAGAAAGCTGCCGAGCCTGACCCTCGCACTGTTTGCTTTGGTTTCGGAAGACGGTGAGTGTGTACCCCCTGCACGTCAGATAGATCGTCTGACTCGAATATCAGTATCTGCCCAGGTGCTTACCTCGTATGGGCATTGGGGTTCCTTGTTGTTGACCTTCTATTGTTATAGGATTGCACCTCGCTGACGCCTCGCTCTTTATATCGTGCGCCATGTCGTTAGCTGTTTTCGACATTTCCAAGTGCATAGAAAACGGTGTCGTTATCGAACCTGTCCACGAGAATACTACGGGAACCATTAGGTAATGTCAACGTTGATTGTTGAAATATACGCCTACGTTTATGTCCATCTAACAGTCACCCAAAACCCTTCAAATGTTCAATCAAACCGCGGTCCCAGAAAGCGGTTTTTCTGATCCATTCCGAGGAACTCAGTCTTTAAGTCATGCGGATGCATGTTTCTTGCTTTCTAGCTACATGTTTCAACACTTACTTCCACTTAGTAAATTCTCGTTCATGTTGTATCCCTTGTTAATCCTTTTCCCAACCTATGCGCCTATGTACTGTAGTTTTGTAAAGGAGATCTGGTGATCCTGAAGAGAGGCAGCGCTCGCATTTGTCTTTCAATAAGCTTTTGAACACATCCAAAGTCGTCTTCAAAGCGACCCAAAAAAGTTGTTGTCGGCCTTTGTCGGCGGGCCGCGCGCCGCGTGTATCAGTACCCCGCGGCGCGCCGGGCGCGGGGACCGGTTCGTGACCGGATCACGTTTTATAATGAGAGCACGGGACCTGGATATCGGATTCGGAACGCCAGCTCATTCAAACACGTCGAAGAAATTCGTGTTCTCTGAGTGTCTTTCCCAACTCTTTCCCGCCAGACGGCATTTTCTCTCTTTTATCCTTGGCCTCTGCGCAACTGGACTCTCTCTTTGGCCGGTATTTCTGCATTAACGCCTGGTCGCTCAAGGAATAAACCTCAACCATGGCGAAATACCACTATGACGAGGCCGGGAACATGGCCGCCTACTTTCTCATCACTTTTCTGGCCCTTATACTTGTCCCAGTTACTCTCGTATCTCTCTCTCCGTCAAGTGTGTTGATCTGTATTTACTTCCATGTCGTGGACTAATTCTCGTCAGAGAAATCGCTGGACGGTTGTCAGTGCAAGCCATGCGTGGAGCAGCGCAAACGGATCAGATCGCTCTCAAAGCCAACGCTCAGCAAAAAGTACCATTGAACGCTTATCTCTGGACACAGACGCTCACTCCAATGCTACAGGACGTATTTCCTTGTTTTCGGATGGTCGCTGCTCGGATACGTCTGTTATAAAGTCGGGAACGCCAAACTGGACAACAAGATTTACGATCCATTCGAGATCCTAGGCCTCAAAGCGGTACATTGTTCTATTGACGTCTGCTTAGTAGGCCTTATGAACATTTCGCAAACAGGGAATAGCAGAAAAGGAAATCAAATCGCATTATAAGAAACTTTCTAAGCTTTAGTGAGTGTCTCGTTTCCTTTCAAGCCTAGACGCTGTTTAATTCATCATCGATGACATAGTCATCCCGATAAAGTTAAGGCAACAGCCAATAATACCATTGAATCTATTCAAAACCGTTTTGTCGAGATTACAAAGGCATACAAGTCGTGCGTAAACGTCTGAAGCTGGTTGTTGTTCACCAAGTGATTCTTGATTCAGCCTCACGGACGAAACTATTCGCGAAAACCTTGAAAAGTACGGTCACCCTGATGGACGTCAGGACATTTCCATGGGCATAGCCCTTCCCCAATGGATCATTGAACGGAAGAACAATATATGGGTATTGGGAATCTATGGAATCCTGTTCGGAGGAGCTCTGCCAGCTCTCGTGGTACGTTTTCTATCGTGTCTGTCTATTATGCTCCCCTCACCATTGTACAGGGTCGCTGGTGGTTCGGCAGTCGTCAAAAGACCAAAGACGGTGTCAATGCCCTTTCCGCTGCTGCGTTTTTCAAATCGCTCAAGGAAGAATCTACGCTGGATGAAGTTATTGGGACTCTTGGGAAAGCATTCCAGTGGGAGCTTCCTGACAAGAATTCTAAGCCTGAGCCAGAACTCGATCAACTTGAGAAGACGATTGAGAAAAAGTTAGGGTCCAAGTGGGTCGAAGTCAAGAAACTGTGTGGGACTGACGCATCGAGACGGAAAGCACTTGTCCTCATATATGCGCATCTGCTTCGTCTTGACATTAAGAGTTCAAACCTGAAAACAGGTATGTCTTGACCTTGAATTGTAGCTCCTGATTTCTCAATATGTATCGCTTTGTAGAGCAACGCACAGTCCTCCTTCAAGCACCCCTTCTTCTTAACGCCCTCCTCAACATCTCGACATCACGCAGCTGGTTACTTCCTACGCTCTCTGTGATGCGGTTACATGCGTACCTTGCACAAGCTCTCCTTCCCGGTTCTGAGCGGCTGCGCTTTGCTCAACTACCTGGAATCAAGACAGACGAGGTCAGCACAATCGCACCCGATGCGCAAGACATAGGTGACTTCGTGCATGCCCTAGAAGAGAAGCATGACGGACGTGTCGTTGACGTGAAGAAGGCTGTGGAGAAGTGGGGTCGCGTTGAAATCGTTGATGCTGCCTTCAAAGGTATGTCGCTCCAGGCTAAAGCATCGAGGTAGCTCATGCTTTATTCTAGTTATCGGCGAACGCATCGTTACACCCTCATCCATTGTCTACCTCGTCGTGAAGCTTAGGATTTCACCACCTACATCCAAACCCATTGAAGAGAGGGAGCTGGACGTTGAAGAGACCAAGCGACGAATCAAGCTCAACGAAGAGAAGGACGAGGAGTTCCTTACAAGCCGGAAAGACACGGAGGAACTGCCCTCAGATGATATCCTTCCTGGTTGGGCGCATGCCCCATACTGGCCTGGGGTCAGTTCCTCTTTCGCCTCATACACAATCTTACATATTGAACTGACATTATTGCTAATTCTTCCAGGATCGCAAGCCGTCGTGGTGGCTCGTCCTTGCTGATGAAAAGTCAAACCGGGTCGTCGTTCCTCCTGTGAAGATCACGGACATTCCCCTCTCACGACCAGATCAAGACCGGAATTATCGATCATACAAGATTCAATTCCAGGCTCCCCAGGGTGTTGGCTTGTTCACTTGGAAGGTTCAGCTCATTAGTGATACGTTTATCGGGGAAGATGTTTCTTGGGATCTTCCGGTACGTACACCTCATTCATGCCATCCTTTCAATCGCTTAATTTTCTGTCCCTACAGCTCAAGATTGAGGATGCTTCAGCTCTGAATACCGAAGAACCTAGTGAGGATGAGATCTCCGACCCTGATGAGGACACAATCGCTGGCCAAATGGCCGTTATGCGTGGTGGTTCAGTCAAAAAGGTGAAGACAGAGGAAGACGATGAGTCCGACGAGGAGAGCAGCACCGATGATGATAAAGACATTGAGAGCAGCAGCGATAGCGATAGCGATTAGGTTTCCTGGGCCCAGGTATAGTTCTGTATTATGATACTTGGGATGTTTGACAGTATCGACTAGGGAATATGTAATTTATTCTGAGCCATCTGACGTCAGGAAACTGTTGTGAGCATCACCCCTTGCCAAACGCTAAACAGCAACAGCCTTATGCGTCCTGTATTCGTCTGAGACTGTTCGGGAGAGCGCCTCATCAGGAGCGTTACGGTTTGCGTCGGAGAACACTTCCGTCCGTATGCGGATGCTCTGAAGACTAAAATTACTTCCCACTGACTGAGTCGGGGAGGATGGGACCCAAATACTCTTCGTAGTCTGCATTATTCTGTAAGAAGTATGTCGTTATAAAAGGTCACATAATGTACTAACCTTAACCTGACCAGCAGCATTCGAGGTAGGCGGTCGACGAGAAAGTAAGGTGTCCAGAATGATCTTGTTGATGATATAAATGAAAACTTTATTGAAGAAATGCAATAGCGACATACACTGGAGTATAAAGGACCTATGGCGAGTGCGAACATGGTGTGTAAATTGGCATTTCGCCCGGCAAGGAAGCTGATCATGTCGGCGACCGAGAATATACAAGCAATCAGACCAATTTGAATGGATCCTCTGAAAGCACGGCGGTGATTCGGCTCTGTGCACATGAAGGCAGGTTTGCAGTGGAACAGGACAGGTCCAAGGCTGCCTGATAGCGAAAAGGCATCTGTACCAGGGTGAGATGCACGACGCAATGAAACGAGCTTACCGGCAAGGAGTAATTCGAGGGCCGCTTGAACAACCAACCAAGAAATGACGAGATAGCGATAGATCGGTGAACTTTGGGCGACTCTAAAATGAGAAACGGACCCTATTCATTAGCGTGTCAAAATTTAACTAAACGAAAACTTCACATCTCAATCATTGACACTGGTTTGATTATCCCCCACACGCCAGTGCTCATGGCAAGACCGAAAACGACGACAGCCAGAGCAATAAAGACTGTATACATAGCTTGATTTCCAGTTAATCGGAAGAACCTAATCAGGGGTGTATGAGCATAATTCTTCGGGGCAGCAGACATACTCTGCTCACCTGTGTCCTAGGAACAGATGTGCAAAAAGACCAGACACGGCAGTACAGATTGGCGTATATGTAGCTGCCCAAAATCCGGCTGAAGTCGAACATTGAGTCCAGTGACCGATGTCCGATGTACATCATGCCCATACCAGCAAATATGGAGGGATTGATAAAATTTTCGACACTGTGACGGTTAACGGTGAGACCTAGGGAGGCTGTCCAGGACTCTCTAATGACGTACCAATAAGTCCAAGTCATATAAACAGATCTAGGAGATGAAAGAACTATTAACACAGTATTTAGCCATATATGTCGGTTGGACGTACGCTATGCAGTTAAAGGCATCGACTAAGAAAAGGAACCCGACGGGAAGTCTGGCAAAACCTTGAGTGGTAGACATGAAGGCGACAAAAAACCCCCACTTGATCCAATACGGGTCCGTGAACTCTGAAGGAAAGATGAATATTGTTGAGTGGATTGAACAGTCGAATAATTGCTCATATAGATGGGAAGACTCACTCCGGTTTGAATACGATGCATATTGGAACATCACGAGGCCGAAAAAGTACGTGTTTACTGAAGAAAAGATCGCGTCAGACGTGGGTCTGCTTGTCGCAGAATGCAAGCATACAAAAAATGCCAATAAGCAAAGGACCTGGAAAAATGCGTGTTTCATTAAGCTCTCTAAAGAAGATCTAGACGACGATCCCGTACCGATAATCTTGTCGAACTCGCTCATTCTGTCAACCAGTCCTGAAAGAAAGAAAGATAACGTTGGAGGGGAATGAAAGGAGAGTTTAGGGTGCTCTCATGTACATAAGCCAGACCGAAATATACCTGGTGACAGTCGATAAGGGCGCGAATTTTATATGCACTGGAATTTCGAACGGATCCAATGGTTTTGGACCTTGCTTTAGTTCAGGAGAGTTCAGGGTTGCATGGGGATGGCGGGAAATTCCTCGTTACATCACGCATCAGAAGATCGTTAGGACATTATTGTATACCCCATAAGGGAATGTCCATGCCGAATGCGGCTTAGCGAGTAACAAAAGGACCATGCGGCATGCGCCCTTCTGATCATGCGCCCGAGTGTCGGTGCCTGGTGCCACAAGAGGCCACAGGGTGCCACCTGTTCCGTCAGGAAGGTCTTCAGGCTGCTTCAAGGAACACGCATTCATAAGTAACTGAGATTATTATGTCGTCAAAACCCACTCTCTTCCTATTAGGAGCCACAGGCTTTCTAGGCTCACAATTCCTCACATATCTCGCGCGTTACTTTCCTGAACTCCATATTGTTGCACTCGTTCGAAACCTGACAGGAGAGAAGGAGGCAAAGTTGAAAACAGTATATGAGGACCTGTCTATTGTCGAGGGAACTTTGGACGATGATGCGGTCATCCGAGAACAAGCAGCCAAGGCCGATTATACGATCAACTGTGCAAGCTCGGACCATCTCGCCAGTGTTCTGTGTAAGCCCTGACCTGCTCTTCAGTTGCGCGACGCTGAACACTGGACAGCAACCCTGGCTGGTCTTGAGCAAGCATCGGCCAACAGGCCAGGAAAGCCTCCCTTGTACGTCCATGTTTCGGGCTTGGGTATCACAAGCGACAACTGCAGAGGTGAACATGTCGATTTGGACGACATCCCCCATTACACAGATATTGACCTGGACCTGGAGAAATGCCCTCCCACGAACATGCATCTCGATTCGGACAGACTCATCGTAGCTGCTGGAACGAGAACGGAGAACCCTGTGCGGACAATAATCGTGTTCCCGGGGTGGATCTATGGCATAGGCGATGGTGGTTATAACATAGGTTGACCGAAGCTTCATTGCTAATACAGAGAAATAGGTATCCAGAAGACGACCATGCCCATCAGAATATTCCTGAGTATGTTCAAGGCTGCTGGTTTTGCTGGGACATGGGGTCCAGGGCTGAACAGGATGGGTAACATCCATGTCCGAGATTGCGCGAACGCAGTCTTGACAGTCTTCAAGGCTGCATTGGAGGAAAGGGCAGAGGAAGGCGCGGAAGGATTCTGTACGTGTTCCTTCCTAACGGACAGGTCCGTTCCTAGATCGCATGTTGACCTCCAGATTTCGCTGTGAGCGATGAGCCCAGAGTGAGATTGTCTCAACGATGGGCGACGTAGGTTGAGCATCCTGTATATTGTCGCGATGCTAATTTCTGTGAAGATTATGTTTAGCAAGGGGCTTATAGTAAAAAGTGGTTCGCAACCCATGCCTTCAGAAATTGTCGATCCACTGGGTCATTGTATGCTCTCTTGACGTAACGTCGACCTGACTTGCTTATTTACGTTGGTAGATGGTTGGTCTTTAATGGGTGGAAATCAGATTGTGACTTCTCACCGCTTAAAGCGTCTCGGCTGGGATCCAGTAGAGACCAAGAAGAAGAGTGTCATGGAGTCCCTTCCAGAGGAGCTGGAGCTTGCGATTGGCCTGGGTTTGTGACAAAGTAGCGCAGCGGGTAAATCTGTAGTATTACTATTAGCCCCAAGTACAAGATAAGTGCTGAAATTGAGGAAGATAAGACGATAATCTCTGCACCATCGTGTGGTGGTATCTTGGACCTTGATGATATCTCACTTGGCTTTCTCGATATGCAATAATTTCGATCAACCTGACTGGCTATATCATCAGGTTTGTTTCAGGTTAGTTCTTTCCTGCCAACACTATGTCTTCCCCTGCAGCCACGTCCCCTCTGGCTCCGCCGCAACCAGCCCAACCAGCCAACACCAATCTCGCGCATCTCAACCCTCTTCCGAAATCCGTCTTTACTCTGCCGCAGACCGCTCAGCTCGAGGCTCTATATACCATCATCAGAGACAAGGAAACTTCACGAGGCGATTTTCTGTTTTACTCGGACCGGATCATCAGATTGCTCGTGGAGGAGGGCTTGAACCATCTACCAGTCGTCAAACGTACTGTTGAGACACCGACGGTGAGTTTGATCGAAATCTCTTCAATGCACACGACATCTATGATCGAGCAATTCTTTACAGGGTGCTATTTATGAAGGCGTTGGATTTGAAGGCAAGATATGCGGTGTCTCTATCCTTCGTGCAGGGGAGGTGCGTAAAAATCTCATTTTTATCTTTTTTCGCGCGTCCTGACATGCTCGCAGGCGATGGAAGCGGGTCTCCGTGAAGTCTGCCGTAGCGTGCGCATCGGAAAGATCTTGATTCAGAGGGTATGTTTGCGACCTCCCAGCAAGTACTATATACTTAACTTCTACAGGATGAAGAAACAGCGTTGCCCAAGCTGTTTTACTCCAAGGTGGCTACTCCTTGGAGGTCATTTGACACACATCTGACGTGACATCTCCAGTTCCCTCAAGATATCGCACAACGCTATGTCCTACTCCTCGATCCCATGCTCGGTATGTCTGGGTGATCCGTTTGATTATGTGTGTTCGCTGATTCCTGCTCAGCCACTGGGGGTTCTGCAATGAAGGCAGTGGAGGTGCTCATCGAGCATGGTGTCCCAGAAGAGCGGATAATCTTCATCAATTTGGTGAGACTTAGCCAAACTAACTCATCAATGATTGGACGCTGATGGACACCGTCGCACAGATTGCGTCTCCCGAGGGGCTGACGACCTTCTGCGCCAAGTATCCACTCTTGAAAGTTGTGCGTGCCTTTCGTCTTTCTCTACTCATGTCAAGCACTTTGACATCGTTTCCTAGATTACTGGGTGGATCGACCAAGGTTTGAACGAGAAGGCATACATTATTCCAGGATTGGGCGATTTCGGTGAACGAAGGTGCATGACATCCATACGCAGTCCTCACTGAAGCTTATCGTTTGATCTCTAGGTATTGCACATAGTGGTGAGGTACTGCAAGCAAGGAAAGAAACGAATCCTGATATGGCAGGAATGGGCATTTTCTATATTTCGGACTGGCTCGTTCAACGATTTACGCATGGGGTTTCCAATCAAATGGCCTAATATACTTTCACTCTATCCAACGCCAAGAAGCGCCATTGCAAGTTTAGAACTAATGTAATTCCTGAGGCGCCTCGGAAGCAACCTTCCAGTAATCGACAACTGCCTTGGCTCGCCCACACAAATCATGTTCGTCCTCGAACGGAAGATCATCCGCAGCAAGCTCCGATAGCTGTTCCATGCTAGTCTTGAGCCTTGTTGTCTGATAACACGACACATCGACAGTTAGGACATTAGGGTTTATATTTGAGGACCACATGACAGCACGCACCTCAAGGACCTCCGAACTTACCCGGCTTTTCCAAAGATTAATTTGGTCAAGCAGGTAGCTCAAGTCTTGCATCCTCTGTTCAGATAGTAAGTCTCCTATTCTTGTCAATCAGATTTTATCGTACCTCACGATCGAAGGTAGTTTTCCCTTTAATCAGCTGCTGCAATGTTGATGCCCATCCCTCCGCGGTCTCTTCGTCGACGCTGCCCCTTGCTGCATCATGACCAGGGCCTTCCGTTCTCAGCCTTTTGGCTTGCTTTCCCGCAAGTTCATCCACAGGGCGCTTCATTCCGAGGCGGACTTCCCGGGTGTAAGACTGCAGAACTGTATCCTCTACAGGTCCGATGCTCCCATTGCGGGAGGTTTCACTGGTGACACCAGATTTCGGTGTCGCCTTCGTCGAAGCCTGGGGATGTAATCGTCAGACCATATCATAGGCGGCAAATCATGAGCACCCTTCACCTGATTCGGCTTGCGGCCATGCCCTGTAAACTCGCTCCCGGGTTCGAAAGTATCCTCCAGAACATCAAAAAACCTATCCGCCCTCGACTTCGCTGGTAGAGCAGAAGGTTTAGCATCGACCACCATCTGGGTCTCGATTGGAACCTGCTCAGTCGTTATCACATTCTTTAGGTGCCTCGCATTCATTATCATCACGTCGTTTCCCACTTCAGATTTATATGCGTCCTCGAACCCTACCCTGGCCAAGTTCGCCCCGAGGAGCGTTTCGAGTTTGTCCTCCCTCAGGGTTCGTGGCTTGCCAACTTCATCCGTAACTTTCGCCTGGCGGGCAAATGTCCTCCTGTGTGTGCGGAGAGGAGCATCGAGATGCCTGGCATTCCCAATTGCGAGTGATCCCGAAGAGCTGGAAGTTGTCTTGCTGATGGCCTGGGCAGGGATGAAGCCTTCCGAACCCGACGAAGTGCGATGCTCGAGTTTCGGCGCATTATGGGCGAAGGCACTTGTGAGAGCTTCAACGATGTTTGCTGCCGTTTCGCACACCTGTTCAGGAGGCGGGATTTGGCCAGGCGTGGGCCTCGTACCTCTGGAAAGGTTATTCGTCAGATCGACAGTTGTGATCGTCGCATTGATGGCGTCTTCTGTCGCAGTTACAGAAAAGAGATCGAGGGGATCTGAAGCAACGGAAGAGGCAACATGCAGGTCGACTGGGGGCGGTGCCACTTGTATGGGATGATTCGAGACGGACACCGTCTTATGGCTGGAGGAAGACAGGAATGACGTTGCAGACGGCGAAGGAACATCGTCATTGCCCTTCACCGTCTCGCCTACGGAAGATGTCCTTCTCGAAGTGGCATGCTCTGCGGCGACGAGCATATCGCTTCGATAAGACTTTGCCACATCTGAATTCCTTCCAGTCCTATGCGGTGGCGTCGAAGAGCTGGCAGTCACATTCCAGGACGTCATTGCTTTGGACAGCGAGGTGGACACGCGTCGCAGTGAAGAGCTCAAAGACACTGATGGCCTGTTCTCTGCACCGGCGGCGCGAGGTGCAGAAACGGACGTGGGTTCAGTTGCATGGGTTGTTGAAAGGGGAGCTCCGCACCGTCGGGGCGGGGTACTTGTGATTACTACGCCAATGAACGAAGATGGACGGGATGAACCTGGGGCGCGAGGGGAGTCGAATATTGTATGTTTCTCGTTTGATGTACTAGTGAAGCTATGTCGTGAGGTTGGCGGAGTCGAATGGGATTGTAGTGCTTCATGGGTGCCGCTAGATGATCCACTTCTGCTTGCTTGGGTCGATGCTACGGAAGTGGCAGCTAAAGGAGAACAGGAGCTAGGACCTGCCGCAACAGCTTGTGATGCAGTAAGTTTCAATCCTCGTCTCGGTGAATTACTATCAAGACGGGTTTCACTACTTGCGGGTTTCCGAACCCGAGAGTGGTCATGTCGAACTTTGGACAAGTAAGAAGTAGGAAGTGGCTCCAGTATTAACTCATCAATATCAGAGTCAGTCTCTGATGCTTCAGCTGAGATATGAAGGGATGTCCATGATGGAAGATCAGCAGAAGCAACTACAAGTGATCAGATGATGAGATGAAAGGGATAATCAAAACAACAGACCAGTTTCATGAGCTGTAAGATCTTCTGGAACATAGTCAATGCATGGCCCACCTAGGTCTATTGGCATTGTGAGATTATGCATTGAAGAAATTTGAAAGAAGAAAGCAGCGTAACTCACGTTCACTCTGATTGGCACCCATTGAATGGTGCTGGAGGTAGGAAAATTGAGCATGTGGTATGGACATTGAAAGATTATCCTAAGAGCAACCTAAAAAAGGGGTGAAAGAAGTGGTTAGATGGATCTCTAATAGCAAGACTCGAAATACGATGGCATAGAGGAAAGCAAAAAGTAAGCAATGGAGATTATCAATATCAATATGCAATATGCCAAATCATAAAGGTCAGGGGAATGCAGCATACTAGAATACTTGGTGGTCAAAAGTGATCACCAATAGAAACAAGGCACTTTGAGCCTGACAAAGTCAAGTGGCAGATGATGACCTATGCTGACAATCTGGAATAAACTCTAAAACACAGCCAAAGAACATACCAAATCAAGGTTCTGCACCAACAGAAAATAGTACACAATGAGTGCTGTGCAGTGTTAGAGCAAGGCAACAGATAGACTTGGAGTGTAATGATAGTGAGAGGAAAAGTCCTTGTTTATATGTATTTATAGTTATAGGTCCATCTATTTGGTGGAGTTTGAAAAACTCAAAGCAAAGGCATCTCATCATTGCTGACTACTATACTATTACAATCGTAGGTTCACACCATGTTACACGTTACACAGCATGTTAAGTCTTGTAGAAATAACGTTGGGACTGGGACAAAATGTTACCTCAGTGTAAACGAGCAAAGAATACATGAAGTAAAACTACGAGAATATAAGTAAAATTGGTAGCTATAGATACCAACTGAGATGAGGTAGATCAGTACCAAAAGATGAAGATCAGTATGAGATTGCTATCTAATCTCAACTGAGCTGAGGC
>JABCKG010000299.1:0-14326 GCA_018851835.1 Hypsizygus ulmarius | reverse complement strand
AAAGATTGTCAGGTCCACACATATAATTTCCTAATTGAGGAATAGCGACTGTGGGGGACCTAGCTAAAGCAAGGTGACCAATGTGTCAATTAATACATATTAAATTTTAATACCAGCGCTGACACTCAGTGGAGATAGAACTACTCTACGGCATCGAAACTATGAGTCGTGATTTGCTGCTTTAGCCATTCCCACATCCTATGAACCCATTGATCAGAAGATGAAGGTCAAGATGCGTTCTCTTGGGATTTCATCTGCACCAAACCACACCAGTGACATGCAGCTACAAGGTCTCAAAGACCAGACAACTCAGATGTATCAAACATATAATGAAAGCCCACTTGGTCAAATCACTCCTGCAGATGTCTTTGTCTTTGCGACATACATCCTTGGTCTAGGTACTGACCATGCTGAGGACCAAAAACGGCTCATGCGATTGATCCTGGAATGGAAGGTCATCACCGACAAGGTGGTCCATAGACATGAGTTCTTGGCAGCCACATCAATCACCGAGCTTCTCCCCATCATTCTTGAAGCCAGCGAGAAAAAGATTGTTGCAGCGGGTGGCCACACTGCATGGGATGCACTTTCAGAAGCTGAAAAGGATCACCGGGATAAGGAAGTTTATGAGACATTGTGTCTTAAATTTGGGGAACAAGAGTGGGCAAAACTGACAGATGCTGAAAGGCAGGAGGCAGAACTTTTCGTGTGGGCTGGGTGTTGTATGCACAAGGAGATGAACTCTGTGAAAGGTGGTGCCCATGCCATGCTCGAGTTCTGGGCAAAATCTGGCTTTGCAGGACCAATCAAGCTCATGAACCATAACAATGCAGCAGCTGAAGCAGCTGGGCCATCCAATGCTCAAGACCATGCAGTGGAAGTCTCAGAGGGTGGTGCTGTCAAATTGACCAGTCTCGCTGGCACGATTTTCCATCACAAGGATGACAAGAAAGGTCAGCAAGATACCTTCTGCATTTTCTTTGAAGATCATATTGGCTACTTTATATGATTCTCTGATACATCAAACACCTGATTCCAGTCCCACTGCGAGGCTGCCGCTGAACTGGTGGTTCATCTTTCCCTTTACCTCAAATTCTTACTTCTGGTTCATGACAAAAAGGAAAAGCGAAACTTCAATCACATGGAGAAGAATGTCTTCAATGCACTCACAGACTTACTGACAATCACCGAGCTTTGTATCCTCACTCTTTATTCCCAATCTGTCAGCCATCCCTACATGTATTCAGTTCATGGTTCTGGAAGCTGGAAACTCAATGCAATTGACCTTGGACCACTTCATGAGAGAGTCTGAAAATACTGCAAGGCAATTATTACAGATCTGCTCATCCTTCTTGCCATGGATATGTCATATGAAAAAGGATCTCTTGATGGAAAGGTTTGAGAGCGACCAGAAGCAGTATATGCTGTGCAACAATTGGCTCCATCACTTCCGCACCTTCAAGACTGTTTGGTTGCTTTTGTACAAGGGGCCTTGGATACCTGGGAATGCTTCAGCTCTGAATTTGCTGAAGGCAGAACAATTCACAGGCTGACACAGGCAGAGAAGGATTGTATTCACATAGCTGCCACAAATGACCACAATGAGGGAGCACTAGGATCCTTCCAGGTCATGAAACACCATGCACCTAACATGACCCTGCATAAATTTAACTCCAAGTCATGCTACAAGGGAAATGGCACTCATGGCTATGTCAAGCATAAATTCACCAAAGCACAACACAAGTATGCAAGGGGAAAGACTCGGAAGGATGATGCAGCAGGTATCAAGAAGCAAAGCCGTCATGAAGAAGCAGTCTATGATAAGAAGGAGATCGAGAAGAAGAGGGCAAAAGCTGTGGAGCAAAAAGAGAAGTCAGATTCTCGTGAGAAGGCACTTGATGAATTGGTTATTGAGTTGGATCTGGAAAGTCTCAAGCAGGGGAGATGAGCATCAGGGAAAGTACTCACTGTCTCTGACATTGTTATGCAGATCAACTGGCACTGGCAACATGATGAGAAGGTTCCATCCAAAACCAGCATCAGACAGATGCAGAAGATAGATAGCCTGATGCAGCTGATAATCACTGTAGAATATTACAGGCAAACACCTCTGGATACTATCAACAGGGCTGGCTTGGCACCAGTCAGTTGTGGTATTCAACTTTTGAGAGCCATAGATTGGGAGGAAGCAGAAGAGCAAGAGAATGCTGATTTGATAGACTGTGACTAATAACTCTCAACATAGGCCTACTTTCTTATACCATAGTTCAAGCACATAGTTTATATTACATCCTTCATTGTATATACCTGTTTCTACTCAATTCCATAGTGTGCTTGGAAATATCGACACAATTTGTGAACACAATGGAAAATAAATTGACATGCACATGAGGTGCCAGGCATCTGCCGATCAGCCGAGCTTCAGATCAGGACCATTGCCAAATCTGGTAATGGCCACTTTTTCTGTCACACATTCTTTGGTTGCATTGCCGGACCCCAGAGGCAGTCATTCTATGGCTGGGGCATGATGACAATGTAACTGAGTTTGAAAAATATAACTATGAACAAACAAAAGTAACTCACGCAAATAAACTGTGTGGCTAAATCTGAATTCAATCGCTGCGTGCTCGATACTGCATTGCTAGTCACAAAAATATGTATGTATCTGGAGGTGGATGCTGGACAATGCCCCTGAGCTTTCCAGGATCTCGGGGCTATTTTCTGACCATCAAAAGTGTAATTTAACCATTTGGCTCTGCCTATTTGTAGTTATGAAATTTGTATACTTGCAATGGCCAATTCAAAGATTATTAACCCATCTATCAGCCTGTTCTCATTGTGTGGTACTCT
Source organism: Hypsizygus ulmarius (assembly GCA_018851835.1). Taxonomy (NCBI): domain Eukaryota; kingdom Fungi; phylum Basidiomycota; class Agaricomycetes; order Agaricales; family Lyophyllaceae; genus Hypsizygus; species Hypsizygus ulmarius. The sequence continues at coordinate 11,476 of JABCKG010000299.1, read as the reverse complement.
GTTTGTAAGTGAAGTGGGCAAGAGAAGAGTAGGGGGTGTAGATTTTATGCTTCTTGCTGGCCAGTCCATTGGTGATGACTTTTGCCATTTAACAGCTGCAACTCATTTGCAAGTCCTTTCACAGATGCCATTCCTGAAGTAATAAGTCATACAGAGCTCATATTTTGTTTGAGCACAATTGATTCAGTTTTCATTCTTCCAAGAGCAAAGATTGTTGTCCATGACATCCATGGCAGATCAGGCGAAATTGCGACCCATGGGAAAATCTCATGCACCAAAGGCATGCCGGAAAAATAAGAAGATCACTACGAGGTGTGAGATATCAATTTTTCGACAAACGACTGTCTGTCAATTGCGAAGAGATGATCTTTCCTTTCCCTCCTCTCTTTCAATTTAATTTAAATTAATTTCACGTGGCCATGTACAAGTATAATATGTGAGCTCAAGGGGGCATCAAGCGAGCAATCAGTGAAACTCACCCCCTCTCTTGGGGCCATGTGGGAGTGTCACAGTGGCGATGCTCGGCCTGTCAGCATCTGCATCTTATCAGTCCAGATAAAAGATAACAGGCCTCACTGCGGTGCCACTGAATGATGCATGTTAGCATGCGATCCAGTGTGCATCTCATTGTGTCTATGTACCAGAATACAGCATAACTGCAGTGGCAAGAAATATCACAAACTGTGGTTTCGCTGTCTGCACAAGGAACCAGAGTTACAGATTTAAGAGGGCAAGTAGTGCAATGGAATATCATGGCGTAAAGAATTACATCAAGGGAGAAAAATAGGGAAGCACATCTTATATGGGAGACTTCATGGCATGTTCTGATCCCTACCTCACCTCTATGGGAGTGGGTATGTTAGTTACAGAACATTGAGAGGGTCAGTACCATATGTCTTCATCAGGATCACCACTGTAGGCTTTCACCAAGCAGCTATGTGAAGAGCATTTTGACCTGTCGACTAAGACACTATCTGTCAAAATTGGGAAAGATCCATAGCAAGAGAGAGGAATATATCCTTCTGGTTGTTGTTGATTGCCGTCCTGCAGTGTAACAGTTTGGGGCCATTACACTAGAAGACAGTCTCTTACAGTCCACAGAGTACCTGAGCTTGACCAATATATATGGGTTTTCAGCTAGTACACATCGTGGTAAAGGTAAAAGATGTCTCCTATTACATAATACTAAGCTCACAGTCAAAGCCAGCATGCCGCCAAAGGGCGATGCCAAATAAGGGTGGCCATGCCCTTACATACCCCCCTTTGAGATTGCACTGCAATCTGAAAAAGAAAGGCATAATAAGTCAGGTAATGTAGCCTGGTAATCATGCTACACTTATAGAAGGGAATATTTGTGGGATAGAAATTATCCCACAGAAAACCACCAAGTGAAGGAAAATATGAGAGTGAATTACTCTCATCTCGAAGCAGAGGGAAATCATCATCACACTGATCTGACGATGAATGAGACTCAGTTGACCACCTAGCCTCTGTTTCTATTGCGCTCCAATGAAGGCTGTGAAAGCACTTCAGATTTGTTCTACTGATCCGGTCATGTTAACGACAAGATCAGAGATCATGGTAAGGGGACGCACAATGTCTAAGGCATTAGCGGCACATATCAAATTCATCACCTGAGTACCAACTGGGTCTGAGCAGTGTGGTACCAGGAGCTGACATAAATCACTGCTGGGGTTTGAGTACAACATCCACGACAAAAAGAAAAAGCATAATGCTTTTCAGAATTTTATTTTTGTGGATGTGAGGCCTCTCATGCCTCGAGTCCTGTGGTGTGGGTAACCATGGTTAATCGGAGGATATAGTTTGCTCTGCAATGCTGCACAAACTATTCCACCAATACGCCCCTTCAAAATTATTTTCCGGATTGGTTATCCGGTCCTCCCCCCATTAAAAAAAGAGAGGGTGTACAATACTAGGCATTGTACGGGGAAATATAAATTATGGAGAGAAAAGTTCTCCTCCATTCAATAATAATAATAATAAAAATAAATTTTGGGTGACAATGTATTATTATCACCGTCACTTGACCTTTGTCTGCAGGTCTGAGTCTATTTTAATACTCAGAGTCTACATACACAGACTCGTCCCACGCAGTATCCCATTCGACAATGATAGGGCTATTCCACGGGTGACAGACATGACCCAAGTCACGCAACATGTGTGTCTTGCGTGACCAATGACGACACTCATCGTTGGTCCTCAGCATCGTCTTAAGACGATGCCACGTCCTTCTTGTGACCTCATTAGAGGTCCCACAGGCTACAAGAGCCTCGATTCATGCACCCTGGACAGTAATTCCGGGGCCTAAGGTAAGTCTTGATCAAACTTATCTTGGGACTGATGAAACGTGATGAAGTGTCTCGTCTCCACACTAACATCTTCTCGTAGATGTTCACAATGATGAGAGTACATTGTACTCTCATCTACCAGCGTCGATCATCGACGATTGCGCTGGCTGATCCACGAGGGAAGAGGCGAGGGGTGGGGCCAAGGATGGCCCAGGGAAGGACATTGCACGTCGTAGGACATGCTGGCAATGGCAAAAGGTACATGGCCATTGCTATTCATCTTGGGTGGTGATGATAATGCTGCCCGTGGTGCGCTGACCACATCTTTGGGCGGGGAATGATGAGGAAAGTTGTTCCTCATCTCTGGCAGGTCAATCTGCGACATGGAGGCGTCATGCATGCCTCCAACGATTTTTCATATGCATGCAGGCAGTATGTCTGCACGCTCTTCCATGCTGGATACACTAGCACTGGTGTCCTCTCGTTGAACAATGAGGGGATTCGACGAATTTGGGGGAGGACATTGTATGACGTCCTCCTCGCTATCCATCGATCGATACCGTGAGGAGGCGTCCAGTATGCCTCCAACGACTTCTGGAGCATGTGCAGACCAAGTGCCTGCACGCCCCTTCATGCTGGCCATGCCAACAACGATGTTCTCTCATCCAATGACGAGGGAACTTGACGATGTTCGAGGGGAGGACATCTTTTGATGTCCTCCTCGTCTTTTCTCTTTCGATACGGTGAGGAGGTATCTAGTACACCTCCAATGATATCCCATATACATGCAGACACCCTGTCTGTATGCTCCTTCACATAGGATACCTCTGTGGAACCGGCCTCTCGTCTGATGATGAGAGGTCTCGACGATTCTGGGGGAGGACGTCTCATGACGTCCTCCTCATCTTTCCTCGTTCGATACGATGAGGAGGTGTCTTTGGCACCTCCAACAGTGCATCGACGATGTGCAAGCAGTATGCCTGCATTGTTTTCAATGCTGGATGCACCAGCGGCAGCATCTTGTCATCCAACGATGCCGTCAATCCATTCACACCATCCTCCAACATCGATTTATTCAACGAGGAAGCATCTTGGATGCTTCCAATGATATATCAATGGCGCGCAGGCAATATGTCTGCCTGCCTATCAATACTCGACAGGCCGACGAACTCGCTCGTCTCTCGATGACGGAGTGCAACAATTTGGTGGGAGGACGTCGTATGATGTGCTCGTCATTCTTCATCGATGCACACGACGATGTTTTTTCAACGTCGACATTGATGCATCGATGGTGCACAGGCTCTCCGCCTGTACACCCCTTCAAGCCGGTTACACCGGCTTCACCGGATTCGCCTTCACGCCGTCCAACGACGGGGTTCCTTTTCACTGCAGGGTGCAAAGTGCCGCCCTGCCCAGCCAGCGCCGCCAACAGTCAATGAAAGGAGTCGACACTGCCAACGGAGGCTGGCCGACAAACTGGGGGCACATCGTATGCATGCTCCTTCAGGCCAACGTTGCTGGCCTGCAAGTCACATCATCCAATGACGATGTTCGTGGATTTTGCAGATCGAGGAACATTGTCATGCTCCTCGAGTACGGCATTACGATGATGATCAATACGATCATCATCCGTACTCACGGGAATGTCGTACGATGTTCTTGTTGGTGCTCATTGTTCAACGATGAGCATCATTGAAGTCTTTGACTTCGTTTCTCGACGACGACTCATGTCGTCATCTCGTCTTTTCGGCTGGAGGGCAGTCAATACCGCCTTCATCACCGTCCATGATGACTGCCCTGACAGGCTCAGCACCGAGTCAGTGGAGAGGGAGTTGGGTGCCTCCAGCATTGCTCAAGGCTGTTCCCATCGGGCACCATCATTGTCGATGGCTTTCGTGACCACGGCATCCTCGGGATGCAGATGGAGAGGTGGAGTCGTCGTTTGATGACTTCGACTTGATTTCAGCACTTCTGAGGCGGTGTACGCTGCCTCAGGTGCTCGTCTTTCATTCTCGTGGTGCGACAATTCATTCAAGCTGTCTGCCATGGGATTCTCGACCTCTATCTTCAATGATGGAGGTTCAAATTCCATGAGTTCGGTTGAGAGCAGCTCAAGCTGCTCTCTGTGGTCTCGACGAGCTTCTGCTCGACGATCGACCACTGGAGATGGCTCATGCAAGTCGTCTTGAAGCTTCTCCTTGAGAACCTCGGGGCTGCCTTCACCACCATGTCCCAGACAGATCTGAGTACGGGTGACTGACATGGGCGGAGGTGATGGTGAATGCTCCACGGATTCTCGATGGGTCGTCTCGTGAACGACACGCCGCCAGGAGGGACGAGAGTCGCCTCCGTGGTATGTGACATTCACAGGTGCGACACCGTCTTGCTCACGGCACCGCAATTGACGAAGGATAGATGTGAAGGGGACATCAGCCCCCTTTGAGGAGGAACTTTGTGTTGACAAAGTCAGGGATGCAGTGTTCATACGAACACTACATGGTTCTGTAGCTAAAATTGGAGGATCGCGAGGGCTCGAGGAGTCCTTGCTGGGCTTCCGGCACATCTTAGGTTTATCAGCAAGCTTACTGCTTGCTTTAGTAGTAGAGGATGGTGCCGGAAATTCTGGCACCCCAGTATTATTAGATATACTAATACAAGTAGTACACAAAAAAGGTAGTGGTGTGAGTACAAAGTGCTCGCCCCACCGTTCCGTGATCTGAGGTGCTCATAAATGAGCAGAACCACCATTAGAGGTAGTTATCGACTCCGAAATGGAGTTGGCGTAAGTTCTACGCAACTTCGTGCTGCATAAGGAAGAGTCAGGTGCGAGAGTGGAATGCTCTTGCTCCTCTCGACATTTCAGTGTGCGGCAGTTGGTGGAGGTGGGAATGGGTCTGGGAATGGATTTTGTAGGGTTTCCATCCACAGTACGGCTGCAAGAGTGAGTCAGCGTAGCATGCATCGAGTGCGCGCTATGCCGTGAGTGAGTTTCCGTGAGACGTAATGCTCGCAGCCATTCCACAACATCAAATGATGTCAGAATGGGTCCAAAGGGGCCAGATATGCAGTCGGTACGAGTACCGTCTGCGTTAGCACCATGAGACATGACAGTGTGGCCGTCCTGTCACAGGCGCACATCGAAATCTTGATGAGCTGGTGCTGAGCGCGCAGCTTCTGGGGTTGCTTCGGCCTTCTGAGCACCAAAACAGGAGATGGCAGGTGTCATAGACACCTGCCCCGTGGTCCGTAGTTCTTGATCCATGGGTCCAAGTGGGGGTAGAGTGGGGAAAGAAGCAGAGTGGTTATAGCAGAGTATAGCAGAGTAAAGCTGGAGCAGGCTGATGGCTAGCTCAAAAAAATGTAACAGTTTGGGGCCGTTACACTAGAAGACAGTCTCTTACAGTCCACAGAGTACCTGAGCCTTGACCAATATATATGGGTTTTCAGCTAGTACACATTGTGGTAAAGGTAAAAGATGTCTCCTATTACATAATACTAAGCTCACGGTCAAAGCTGGCATGCCGCCAAAGGGCAATGCCAAATAAGGGCAGCCACGCCCTTACATGCAGTTAGTATTTGAAGGTCCAGTTGCATGGACTGGAAATCTGACCGCAACCCAACTGAACCCAACTGGACCCAACCGCGGGCAACCGGACCTTCGGTTGCGGTTGCACCAATTTTTTTTTGGTTGCAGTTGCCAGTTGCATCATTTTGAACATGCGGAAAGACCGTGAAAGACCGGTCACAACTGGTTTCACAGTCAGTAAGAATTCTAAGTCCATGACTTACTTGTAAGGTAGATTTCAATGACTCAGACAAGTTAGACTTCAAAATTTAAAGTGATGCTTGCAGGAATTGAACTCTCAACCTCACAATTTACATGACCAAGTCATGTTGACACACTTTACCACTCAACCAAAGTGCTGTTATTATTTGCACACCACAATAGAACATGTCATGCTCTCAATATTAGATAATAACAAAGCAAATTAGGACACATGTTCAAATTCGGTTGAAGCTGAACACATTCCCATGCCTCATCAACAGCCAAAACGATGCTTTTGGAGCATTTTCTGTTATTTAAGGTTATTTAACATTGTTTTATACAGATTGAATAGTTTATATAGTAAAATATATTGTGTTCAGCTAGTTGTGGCAGGCCAGGACTGGTTGGTGACCAGTTACAGCAAAAACCAATGTCAACCAGTCCGGCAACTGGAAAAAGACTGCGGTTGCTGGTTGCGCACAGTCTTGGTCCAGTTTTTTGGGTTTCAGAAATTCCTGCAACCAGTTGTGGTTGCTGGTTGCCTCGATCAGAGCCTAAAAACTGGACCCAACTGGACTTTCATACACTACCCACAGTGGCAGTCCCACACATTTGCACTGTGCAATATGCAGTAGACATATTACTAAGAAGTGCTTTTGCTTCTTGCAGTGATTATTCAGTAACACTTCACATGTGGCAGAGTACATGAGGATCGAAATGCTAGGACTCGTCCTAGATTCAAATATAGTTAGTAGTTCAGAATCGTAGTTAGCAGCTTCGAAAGTAATGCCACTAGGCGGTATGGACTTGAAAGTGCTTCGAGACTGAACATGAGGATTCGAGGCATGGATATTGAAATGAGCACCTCAAATGTAAGCTTCAAAGTCGAACAAAATGGAGATCGAAAGGTTCGAACATGTTACCGAGAGTTCGAAATGTGGGTTAGTCTTAAAGAGTCTTTGATATGCAGTTGTAACAGGTAGTTATAAGAATCCTCACGTCCGGTGCACAACAGAGCTTGACCAGTCTATTGGTAGCTATGTTGTGTACAGGAGGGGTTGCGAGGAGTTGTTTACATGTATATACAATTAGTGCTTAAATAGGCAGCACCAGAGGGCGCTGCCAAACAACTACATTGTGCTGTCATGGGGTGACCTATGCTTAGATAATGTATCATTACATACCCCCCTTTAAGCTCGATGTCCAGTGACTGATACTTGCACTGCAAGTATAACAATTTAGTTTTTTGGTGATAACAAAGGGGCAAGATATGGCATCCTGCCCATGAAACAGTAAAGGTCAAGTATCCAAGGCGTTAGCCTAACTCGACCTGGTTGGCAGCAGATGACTTTACTGGAAGTCATCTGGACGCTGATGCGAGTACTAATAACTCGCAGTGTATAACTATCGCTCGTGAGCATGCTATGCTCATGCTTCTTCATGCCCCGGTTGCATCCATCGTATCGGTCAGAGGCACATCATCCTGCCCAGCTGTGGAGCTGTTGAGCTCCTGCATGGGCACAGGCAGTCCCAGTGGGAATGCTGGCACAATCTCCCCAGGTTCAATCACATTGACGGTGGTCTGTGGAGATGACGTAGGGATGATGTCGTCTATAGCTGATGCACCAGCCTCAGGTTCAGCCACATTGGTGGGTGTCTGTGAGGCAGTGGTAGTCGTCATGCCGGCCATGGCCTCCTCTGTGGCATGCAGCTTAGCAATGATGATGTCCTGGTCAGAGACGAATGGGACGTTCACCATCTGCTGAGGAGGTACTACCTTGGGGTGTGAGGTAAGTGTGGGTAGTGCGTTCTGCGATGCACTTTCGAGTGATGCGAGCACTTGCTCGTGGGAGTGGCCACTGAGAAAATTTCCAATGCCAGCAAAGCCAGCATTGAGCCATGCCAGATCGTCGAAGCTTCGACGATCTTTCTCTTCCACCTCCTGCCTCATAAGGCTGTGAACACATATCCGATTGTGGGCAGTGGCGATTCGCCACCCATTCCATATTGATATCGGTCGTGGCAGCCCATACTGCTCAATTCTGTTGATGCGCTCATCATCAACTCGATTGTAAAGGGCAGCATGCAATGCGCTGCCCGAGTAGTGGTGGTCCAAATAGTTGAACCCGTAGGCATAAGAATGGTCTACCCAACACCTGTTACAGGTAGTTTGATACATCAAATTAGATCAGTTGATGTACATGGTTGAAGCCTGACAACCATCAGTTCAAAGACCTTCCCAATCTAGAAGCATCTGATGCCATCAATCAATTCTCAAAAGAGCGAAATCCAGATAAATACATGCAAATAGCTTCCCAAAAAGCATTTCCTGGCTGGAAATTCAATATATTGGGTTTCCTGGATCTCCGGGTGCTTCGGGGTGGTAGCACAAATGCCAAGACTGTTCCAAAAATATATTCCAATGATTCCTCCACCCCTCCCCCCTAAAAATAGCACCAGAATAGATGGATGCGCAAATCCCATTCTGGATGACCTTTGATGGATGATGCCCTTAGTAAGCAACCTGCAACAATGCTGCATTTGGGCTTCCGGAGCAGTAAATGTTGAATAGCGCGCGCAGGAGCGCGTCCATGGGCTCAAACAAGGTGTAGAAAAAATCTATTCATAGTAACATATTTTATTTATAGTGTGGTCACCTCACAGTCGGGGTGGAATGGGTGGATTGGTGGCGCTGGATTTGGATGACGCGCCCTGTCCTGCCCCTCTGGGAGCGGCAAGTAAACATAGGTAAGCAACCTCAGATGTAAAATCAGATGGAAATTCCTGCACCACACTTTGAATTTGTAGATGGTATGACTACTCTAGGTACAGTATATATCTAATTCAAAGATCCTCGTGCTTGAACTACATTAAAATGTGCCACGGATGTAGAGATATTCATGGGCGGAGCTTGGAGCACTGGAAATAAACAGATGTAAACAATGCCAGAAGCAGCATCGGTGGCTCTCCTGGCAGGCTCCCTCAACACTTATAAAGAATCTGAGCTGGTAGAGATGTGTGGGATATGTATAGAGATGATCTGAAAAAAGCCCCAGCAAATTCCATGGAGACCTGGGCATGCCACAGGTGTATATGTATTTCTGGCCTGTTCATCAGTGAATATCTTGGGCTTTACTGGGCCAAATTTCAAAACTCCAGGTGTTCTGGAGAGCACCATAGTAGTAGAATTGAAATAGAAAATAAAATTCGAGGTGAAAAGTTTTCACCAATTTGCCTACCATGAACCCAGGACTTTATTAAATTTTATTTGGTGAGTGGGAGGACATCCTAGGACATGTAATTTAGTATATACATGTATTACTTTTAGGCCCGAGAAGTTGTGGAAAGAGGGAGGCCAGAAATACGTCGAAATGGGTCATATTTGCATAAGGTGGACACCAATGACTTGGGTTTTAAGTACTCGTACTACCCTATCATATGGTTGGGACATGGATGCTTCTGCTTTTTTTTGTGTATTCCACCCTATGTACTCTCTGAATGTCCTACAGGTGTCCGATTATATTTAAGTATAGTAGATCTATTATAGTACTTGAAATACCATCGAAATCGGGTGTATGTATGCATGAAAACAAGTAATCTCAAGATAACACTACGAATACTAGATTGTTTCAAGCCGGGTAAGCCCCCAATGTATCTGTATATCTTTGATAACATATTCCGATACTTATACCACCAGCAGAATATTTCGATCGTGAAGGGAGAGCCTCCGTCGTCGACGATTTCGATGAGGATGAGCCATGGGAACGCGTTCGGCATCGCCCGACTTTTGGTTCGAGCGACATGCATCGCTCAAACCTTGTCCTCCTCACCATGCTCACTGCCCACCCCACCCCGCTGGCTGCCCCAATGGGCGTTAAAACTTTAATAGTAAGTTTCTTAGTTGTTCTCAACGCTTTACGAGCATTTCGAAGCATACTAACTGCTCTCTTTTATTCTACAGACTTTTTCCTGTACACGAGATCCTGCCGTTGGACCAGCATGAAGACGAGCCCTCCTCCCCTTCAAGAGGGATGTGAGACGGTGATCTAATAAGGGAATGTGTTGTTGGGGAGGAGAGAGGGTTGTCGAGGGGCGCCAGGAGACCTGTGAAGCGGGATACCTGCTTGGTACGTGGCTGCACCGATTCGACCACATACAAGAAGCTGACCAGCCCCCCCTCCTTAATATTGACATGAGAGGGCTATGCGCTACACCCTGAGCAGCACGCACCACACCACCGATGACGCGATGCCAACCGCCAGCAGCCGCCAGGCCTGCAACGGCCAGCCCCAGCGCTCTCCATTCGCCAACCCATCATGCGCCAGGATGCCCCACCCTCCTAAGGGAGGGTGTCTATGCTCTGCCACGTCATCCGACTGGCGCAGCTGCGACCCCCCACCCCTGCTGCCGACCCGAATACCAGGGCCAGCAAACCCCGGGCCCTAGATCCTGCCACGTCATCAGACGTGTACTGGAGGATGACCGCCACTAGTCCAGCAAGCCAGCATGGTCTGAGCAATCCCTGGCAGCACATGCAACCCGCCCCCGTGCCAGTGCCGGCCCCAGGCAATGCACCCCCCATTTGCTTCTAGGCCCGCAGCTACCTGCAATAGCAGGGGTGCGAGGGACAGGAGCTGATGCATAACCAGGTGGTGAGTATTGAGAGCAGCATCGAGTGCCCATCCAGCAGGTCGAAAGCACATGCCGGCATGCTGTCCAAAAATGAATGGCGCGCTGGCAGGCAGCTATTTTATTTTTTATTTCTCTATGCTCTGTAAAAGTGGTATATATTGTAATTATGCAGTGTATATAATAATGGTCTTATGGTCTAGTGGTCTTGATTGCTGGTGATAATGAGGTCAGTCTCTCATCGAGAAGTCAATGGTTCAAATCTCCCTATGTGCACTTTTAACTTGTGAGTGCTTGGGACTTGGGCCGGCGGACTTCTCCGAGGGTGACTTGACAATTAAACCATTAAATCAGGCGAGGTATATTTCCTTGGGTGATTCCAAGGAAAGCATCTAGAAGGCCTACTAAATTTGGATGGAAAATCAACTGATGGTTGTGGATGCATCACCCATGGGCATCAACTGATCCAAATGATGTATGAAAGTAGCAGCCATGGCTGTACCCAAGCTGTGGGTATACCATTCCTAATGAGAGTTTCGAGTACATCGTACTCGGAAATGTTGCTGGTGTGCATGTCGTCAATGACGAAACAGCGCAGCAAAATAACCGCCGTACCAGGCAAAATCGCCTGAAATTGTTCCGTGGGATGAGCGGTGTTCCACTCATCAATGGCCTCATTGTAGAAGTGAGGCCTGGCAATATATTACCTATAATATACAAGCAGGAAGTTACACATGTAGACCAATATTGGACTTGCATGAATAAGTTTAAA
>JABCKG010000297.1:0-14355 GCA_018851835.1 Hypsizygus ulmarius | reverse complement strand
TTCCCGAGGCATGCAAATGGCCACTGATCTCTTGCGCAAGATAGTCTAGCCATCATCAGATTCCTAGGTCTCCGTAGCACTGGCGGCGAGACGAGCGAGCTAGATTCCAAGACAAGGCTTGATATTCAGAAAGCTGAATTCCACTGAAAAGAGTATTGGTGACTGGAGGCATAGTCCTTAGTGGCAGGTCTATCAAACCTACTCCAGATGCTTCCATGGGGAAAAAAACGAAGACATTGAACATGTGAGGCATAAGACAACATGCAGGCATCAGTGTGATGGGGACTGACGTGACTTTGACGTTCGCATATATAACAAGATCTATGACGAGCACCTTGCATACCATTCGGAATCGTGCGAGAGAATACATACTAGAGCAACAAGGATGCCACTAGAACGAATCTATATGATGCTGGCAAGGAGGAAGTTGTTGAACGAATGGAGCTAAGACTAGGGACTCGCCCTGTGGTGATCCGTCACCTCGGGTCACGGCCACCCCAATACTTTCCGTTCGTGTTTTCCTTTTACTTACCTTCGTTCGAATATAGATACGTACATTCATTCGTTCATACTACGTTACTCGCGTCGTCGAGCTCTTCTGGACTCGAGGCCTCGCCCTTTCAATGTTCCTTGTTCATGGTACATTCTTCATGAACTTTGATTACCCTTTGGACTCCACCTATGTTACCTATAAGAGAATGACTGTATGTACCAGATACCCCAGTGATCCTAACAATCCAACAGTTATTCCAGTCATTGTCTAGTGTCCTCTAAAGTTTCCCATTTCCGTGTGCAGTAACTGTGACATCACAGTCACACTTCCTTCACATATTTTTGACTCTCTACCATTTAACTCTCTCTACTCTCTCGCTTCTTTGATTCTCCTTGGTCTGATCAACCAAGACCCCATTTACGCACAACAAATCAAAGTTCAACATGTCTACTCCTTACAATCTCCACTGTCGACCTTCCACCATTGTCTCTGTTGGCCGTGTTTCTCCCTTCGGTGAATCCTCTCTCTCTGAACTCCTTGCTGACATGTCTCGTGCTTCAGCCCTTTCAGATTCAGAGGGTGTCCAGCCTGTTTCTGATGTGAACCGTGCACACTTGTATAGTGCTGTAGTAGTGTCGAGTATCCTGTTTAACCCAGTGTTGATGGAGGCTCCTCAAGCAGACACTGCTACCTTGAATGACACCATCGCCACATGGAATGTGCAGAAGATATGTGATGCCAAATGCCTTATCAAGGATGCTCAGCATATTGCTCAAGCCAGCCAGTCAGACGACAATGAAGGAGGTCCATGGACTCCAGTCAAGTCCTGCCATGCTCATAATCAGAATCAACGTGAGCAACCCACGTTGAGTTGCTCTCAACGTGACACAGTACAGCAAGCCAAGGACCATCTGTCTGAGGCTCAACAGGACCTTCTCCAAAGATGCGAGCAGACTAAGCAGAATGATGTTTAGGCCAATGAACATCCCACCTCCCGAGAAGAAGGTCCCTCCAAAGGAAAGAACCCAGACCCTAGGAACTGGGGAGCAGCAGGCATACCGGCTGACGAGCTCGATCTTGAAGTTCAACAGGCAGCATTCGAAGCTTTCGAAGCCGCTAACAGTATTCATAATGGTACTATACACAATATTACTATTGCTCCTATTGCCAATACTTCAGTTGAGGATAAATTGCATGAACAGATTAAGCTGCTCACCTCCCAATTGAATCAGTTCCAGGAACTCAATGCTGCTACTGACTCTTGTGAGCAGGCAGAGCCAGTCAAAGCTTCAACAGGCCATAAATATGCCCACAGCAAGGATGACGATATGCGTCCTAGTAACCAGATAGCTTCAAAGAGCCATCTGGATAAGGCCTTCCAAAAGGTCAGCCCTAAAAGTCATCGTGGACAGTCTAGCAGCAGTGATGACTCATTCAGAAGCAGATCATCGAGTTTCAGGATGATATTGATCGTGTTCGTATTCCTATGAGTATCCTTCATGCTGTCACTGGTGATACCGTTGCATTTTGGTGGGACTATACTCTTCAACATGCCTTTGAGAACATGAAGAATCTAGCTGTGAAATGCAAAAGTCATCATTATAAACCACTTGAGTATGAGAAGGACAAACCTCCTATCAATGTCATAACAGATGGGTATGCAACAGGCATAGCAGATGTCATAAGCCAGGGTGAAGACTGGTGCAACTGCCAATGTGGCTGCATTTTACTTTGCAAAATTAAATTCGGCCCAGCAGAATTACCCCATTCACGAGATTGAGATGCTCGCTGATGTTGAAACCATGCTTCGCCATTATGACATTCTCCAAGGTGCTCATTTCTCATGGTATACTGACCACAAGGGATTGGTTCACCTACTTAAGCAACCAAACTTGTCAGGCTAACAAGCTCGTTGGATCAAAAATATTTACATACCTGGCTCAGAAAATATCCTCAGTGATGCTCTCTCAAGAGTGTACTCTAATGATAGCCCTGGTATGGTTAGAGCATGGAGTGAATATACTTATCACAATATCGTCAATAAAGACATTATTGGTGATCACCTCATTTTCATGCCACTTCTAGTTGGTCTCGAAGGTGAAATAGCATCAGCACCACCTGCATCTCATAAACGTGCTCACAAAATAACTCTGCCTGCTGAAACAGGCAGGCCAGAAACTAGTGCTGAATTCGCCGCATGCATGAAAAAACATTTTGTTCTTTGAGGCCCTCAGGAACAAAAGGAGAGCAGGTTATCAGATGATCACGCTGTCTCTACATTAGCAAATGAATCAATACTCAGTGAAATTGAACATTTACATACTGAGGTGCCAGGTACAGCCCACACACTTCTTGATATTGTGCATAATGCACAACCTAGTCTTGATCTTTCAAGAGAGCTTCAAGGCAGATATGTTGACAATCCAGCATTCAAACCCATTCTTGCTAAGCTGAAGGAATTTCATAACTTCGTAATCGAGGATGGCCTGATTTTCTTGAAACTCAATGATCAGAAAGTTCTATGCATTCTGCAAGTGATATTACAAGAGCATAGTATACGTGAAATTGTGATATCTGAAGCATACTTATTAGCACATCTCAGAGCAAAAAAAATGCTCACATACCTACGAGACCATGTCTGGTGGAAAGATATGGTTCGAGATGTCTACAGATACTGTGACTTGTGCATCACCTGCAAATGTAGCAAACCTTTGAACCAAAAGCTGTATGGGCTTCTTAACCCACTTGCAGTTCTGTCTCAACCCTGGAAAGTGATCAGAATGGATTTCGTTGGGCCGCTACCTGAGTCAAAAGACCATGATGCCTTGTATGACTCGATTACAGTTGTAATAGACTTGTTTACTGCTATAGTGCATTTGATACCTAGTCGAACTAATTACACAGCCCAGCAAGTGGCAGAGTTGGTCATCTCAGAGATCTACAAGCTTTACGGACTGCCCAGAATAATTATTAGTAATCATGATCCTCTTTTCATGAGCATATTCTGGAAGCACTTACATGATCTTATTGGTACTAAGCTCTGAATGTTGAGTGCTTATCACCCAGAGTCTGATGGTTCAACAGAGCACATGAATCAAATAGTTACACAGATGCTTCATCAATGCATTGGCCCCAAGCAAAAGGATTGGGTATCGAAGCTCTCTGCAATTGAGTTTGCTATCAATCTCTCACGTTCAGAGAGTACAGGTTATGCACTATTCTTTCTGAATTCAGGCCATCTCCCTTGATCCCTCATCTGGGACTCCCCTGATACCTCTGAATACCCAGGTGTTCAAGTTTTTGCTCAGCGATTGAAGCATGCAATCATGGCAGCACATGATAGCATTATTGATGCTCAAGTAAAGCAGACATGCAGTGCCAACTATAAATGACAGCTGGCACCCTTTGAAGAGAAAGATCTAGTCTATTTGTCTACCAAGAACATCTGGAAACGAGTTGTTTCCAAAGGGATTAGCTTGCAAAATGGTTCCTAAGTACATTGGACCATACCTGATTGTGAAAGACTTTCATAACAATTCATTCCAACTCAATTTGCCTTCGAGGTTGCACCAATGAGGTGTTCACGATGTTTTCCACACTTTGTTGTTGAAGCCACACATGCTGAATAATGATCGATTATTTCCAGGCCACCTCAAAAATCAAGTCACTGACTTTGAAGATGATAATGAGCTCAAATGGGCTGTCAATAAGATCATAGGACATACGGGCAGCAAAAGCAATGCAACATTCAAGGTCTTGTGGAAATTGGGTGATATTACTTGGCTTCCATACCTCTCAGTTACCCACCTTGATGCACTTTCAGCCTACTTTGAGGCACTCAAAATCGAGACCATTGAACAACTTCCTAATGGCATGGACACTCCACCGTCTGAAGACCCACAAGTTTTCTTAGCATTCATGGACATAGATATGGAAAATTTAGGCATGGACGAGGCCCACAATAAATGCTCTAACATGTCATACTTAACTGACCTTCTGAGTGAGGCTTCTCTTCAGTCTTCTCCACTCGAAGATCTCAACCTTTGTTACCACCCTTCATCAGAAGTACACATTTCCCTCATCATGCCTAATGGTCTCACCATCAACCTGGCTCTCATGTTGCTCATTTGCACAGACAAGAACACATTCATTCTCTATGACAAACATCCAAACCATCTGCGTGCCTTCGAATACTATCCAGGCCAAGTCTGGAAATTTATTCACTACGAGACTGCCATGTGCAATGACCAGGAAGAAGCCATGCCTGGCAGCTTCCTTTTCTTCACAGAATATTTCAACCTCGAGCCCAACATTACCTGCCATTTCTCTATCAAGGATGACTATGGTCACTGCATAATTCCCAAGGCCCCATCTCCCACCTATCTCGACATTTCCACAGGCATTTCCACTGAATCAGCTCCAGACTTGTAAAGCTTAGGCTTTACAAGAGACAGATCTTGTGGCACACAATGCACTGAGCTTGACCAAATCTATGGGTTCTGTAGCTAGTACATGTCGTAGCTGAGGTAAGGTTCGTCTACCGTTATGTAATACTAAGAACATGGTCAAACCCACATCTGGCATTATTCAGAGGATGATGCCAAACACCTGCAAATCTGGTCATTACATACCCCGCAATGAGATTGCATTGCAATCTGAAATAAGGGAGGCTCGAGGCAGCCAGAGAGGGATAGTAGCCTAATAGTTAAGCTACTCGGATAGAAAGGGCATAAGGTGGGATACAATTTATTCCACCAATAAACAGATATAGCAAAGCATCAAAACAAAGGAGATGCTCACATCCAACTGTCAAAAGGCAAATGTGATCCAGTGACCACCTAGCCTCTGTTTCTATTGCGCTCCGGTGAAGGTAGTGACTATAGATGGAGCCATTGGGCTCCACCGATCCACTAGGACTTCGAGATGATCTGATCGATACCAGATATGGTGGAGGTGGAAATGCAACGTCTGAGGCTGTAACGATGTCCATCAATTCCAACATCTAAGTACCAACTGGGTCTGAACAGTATGGTACCAGAAGCTGACATGACTCATCGCTGGGGTTTGAGTACAGCACTCACAAAAAAAGAAGAGTTCAAAACTCTTCAGCGGTTCACATTTTTTGGTTATAGATGTGAGGCCTTTCGTGCCTCAAGTCCTCTTGTATTGAGGTCCTTTGTCTCTCGATACATAGGTAACCACCATCCTGTTAAGAATATAGTTCACTCCGTGAACTATGGTGTCCACCTATATGCCCTTTCAAAATTAAAAACCAGAATTGATATCTGGTTTCCTCCTCTCTCAAACAAAAGGGATTGCATACGGTTACAAAAATCATATAGAAGGATACATGTTGGGTTCATAATACCCAACATCGGAGAGGAGAGATCATTCTCCTCAATCAGAATAATAATCAGTCAGCGCTGCATCATCGTTGACCTCTGCATGATCTGAGTCCTCATCAGGATGCTTGGTCATCTCACCTTCCTGCTCCGAGTCCTCATACTCGGGTTCCTGAACATTCATATCCAAGTCCACTTGGGACTTAGAATCATTCTTCTCTGGTTCAGAGTACTCATGGCACTCAGAACCCTCACACTCCTCATCATACACACTGGCCTCATACGGCTGCCAGTGTTCCTCAACAATGACTTCACAGTCATCTGGTTCTGAGTACAGAATAGTGTATGTATCACACGTCCACTCACCGCACTCTTCATCTTCCATGGATGCGTCATCTAACACATCTGACACATCCATGACATCGTGTGGATGGTGAAGATGTAGGCATAAACACACCAGATACTCGACATTCCCGTAGTTGAGAACGTTCATGGGAATAGCAAGCTCGACAGCTTGCGTTGATGAATAATACAAGTCCTCAGAGGACTCATCCCAGTCATATAACTGTTGTTCATCTCTTTGAGTCCATATCGGGTTGGGCTGCGGCATTCACTGCGCAGGCACCTGTGGCTGGAGTGACTCACTCCCTCGACAGTCTGAATAATGAGCAATGGCTTTGCTTATCGGCGCAGGCAGTTTCCGTTCTGTGGGTGACATGGTGTGACCTGTGTCACTGTAAAGCTAGGCTTTACAGAGAGACCTTACTTCCCACAGGGTATCAGCTTGACCAATATATAGGCAATGCGATACTCGATGTGGGGGTGTAAGGTGCTGGTGATTATATAATGCATCAAAGTAACTAAAAAGGCAGCCTCAGAAGGTCTTGCCAAATATCGCCATATACAGTCTAGAGACCGTTCCGTTACAGTCACACCATCTGCTCGTCTCGTACATCATTGATGCATGTCTTCCTCCTTGCTTGACATCATATGCTACGATGTCGTTCACCACCCTGAGCCTCATCTGAGGCTCCCTAGGCTGCAAGAGCCTCGATTCATAGGTCCTGGGTGGCAGTATCCAAGCACCAGGTGAGTTCACTCCAACCTCATAGTTGGAGTGATGAGACAAGACGATTCATCTCATTTCTGTACTAACATCATTTGCTAGATGTTCTGTACAATGAGGGGACACTGTCCTCTCATCTCGTAGTGCTGATTGCCGAGGATCGCACTCGTCGATGGACGACAGATGACGTGAGGGATGGGGTACATGGTACTCCAGAGAAGGATCATTGCATGCACTGGGGCATGCTGGACATGGTTCATGAGGTAAGTATACCTTGTTACTCATCCTGGGCGGCATCGATAATGCTGCCCATCATGTGCTAACCTCAATAGTTTGAGGGGAATGACACCTGTCGTTCCTCGACCACCTTAGGTCGACTTGCACATGACATGCTGTGGAGGCGACATTGTCGCCTTCTACAATGCTGGGTGCAGGTGCAGGTGAATGCTCTGCACCTCGCATTCCAGTTGTCTCACCTCGTCCTATGACGAGGCTCGACGATTGCGATGCAAGACGTGCATAGTTGTCCTGCTCGCCGTTTCTTGACACATACCCCACGGAGGCATCAGTGATGCCTCCATCGATACCTCAATGCCATGCAGATGATGCATCTGCATGCCCCTTCAAGCCAACCCTGCTCGCCACCACGCATGTCTTCACAGGATGAGCCTTCTCATCCCACTCCTCGCTCGACAACTGACAGAGCCTGGAGGTGTCGTTGACACCTCCTTCGACACTTCAATAATATGCAGGTGGCATGCCTGCACTCTTGAGTATGCCTTTATGGCCCACCTCCCCTCATTCAATGATGAGGGTCGATATTTTCACTGCAGAGCGACTACCCTCACTCTGCATATCCATTATCCATGGAGATAGCATGCAGGCATTCTTAACGCCTCCATCAACACTTCGATGGTGTGCAGACACATTGTTTGCATGCCCCTTCAAGCCAGCTGCACTGGCTCACTTGCCGCCTTGTCCAATGACAAGGTTTGATGATCATTGAGGTTATCGACGATGATTCTCGTCATCGACACTGTGGAGAACATCATCTGATGCTCTCATCACCACTGGAGCTCATTCATAGATGAGCTCCACTGATCTGGATGATGGTCTTGCACCCTCGCTGGTGCTCGACAGTGGGTAACGACATATGTCAGTTACCATCTTTGTCAACGTCAAGCTAGAGTGGCTTGACTATCATAGGTGCCAGTGCATCGCCAGCTCACTTCGAGGCATTGAAGGAGCAGCGTCTTCTTGACGCTGTACTGCTGGTTTAGTCACTGAGTGGTGACATTTACCGGACTGCAAAACACGATGAACGTCGTGGCTCATCCTCTCTTGGAGAGCTTTGCCTGGTGCTCTCCTCGACTTTGGGCTTGGCTATGTCATCTGATGCAGCATCAATGCAATTGGGAGGCACCGTTGTGCCTCCTGCTTGTTTTTACTCACTTGAAGAGGAGCAGCGACATGCTGCTCATCATTTGTAGTCATTGGTCAGTGACTATGGACATCCAGGTTATCCTGGTGGTGATGCATTCAGTTTTCCATGCCTTTACCACCAGGGACGTTGTATGATGTTCTCGCTGGTGTTGGAGCTCATCAGTCGATGAGCTCTTTCTATCCTGGTGCCAAATGGGCACTGTCAACTCCTGGACTCAATGCTAGGTAGCGACAACTGTCGTTTACCTTCTTGGATGAGGTGAGAATTGGTGGTGTCATCTGGCACCAGGGTAGCTCATTGGAGAGGTGCTGGTGCACTGTCTCTTGGTGATGTCATGCATGGTGCATGGCCAGGTTAGCAGCGTCCACTGAATGCTGCTCATCATTCATAACTGTTGGCATCACCACTGGAGACGACTCACTGGAGTCATTTTGCCGTAGCATTTTGGGGCGGCTCTGACCACATTCACCTGCCGTCTCATTCTGACTCCAGTGTGGAGTTCCATGGAGTTGTGGGTGATGCCGCTTGGTCAAGAGCTCCTTGTCAAGTTGCTTCGGGAACGGGCTGACACCAGAAGTGACAGGCATCACTTCCTTGGTAGGTAATATTGATGGGTGCAAGCCTGTCTTGCTCACATCTACATGAGCATCAAATTATTGAGTTAAAGGGTACACTGTACCCTTTTGATGATCAGCTTTGAGTTGACAAAGGTGATGATGTAGCATCTGAATGGACGCTACGTGGTGGTGCAACATTGAGTACAGAGTTTCGAGACCTTACTGAGGTCTCAACAGTCTTGCTGCACACATTGAGGCCATCGACGAGCACAGAGCTCATCGTCATCATAGTATGTGGTGCCAGAAACTCCGGCATCCAAGTAGCATTAGAAAACTTAATGTAAGGATTACATATACCTTGATAGTCGAGGTCTCCTCTAAGTTCTATAGCCAGAATGGTCTCAAGCACATTGCGCGAGACCAGAACTTTGAGATTCTGCAGCATCCAGCAAGATCAGACAGGATCAAAGTACATTACACCATCCAACTTTGCAGAGTCGTGAACTCTGTAATGTCTGAATAGTGAATTGGGAAGATCATGCAGATCACGCGATGGATATGGCAGTGCGAGCTCGAATGGCTCATGATGCCATGATGGGAAATCCTCAAATTGTCGTGTTCGAGGTGGTCCATGGCTGGCATTCATGGTAATGACAGATTCAGCAATGCGGTCAGTGCGAGTACCATCCGCATTAGCACCATGTGACATGGCAGCGCCGCCATCTCATCACAGGTGCATGTTGACAGAGTGATGAGCTGGCACCTGATGCACAGCTCCTGGAGAGATTTTGGCCTTGGGAGAGCCAAAATGAGAGAAGGCAGGTGTCATTGACACCTGCCAAGTGGTCCTAGGTCTGTGATCCAGGTCTGCGAGATGGGAAAAGAGTGGGGATAGAAGCAAAGGGCCAGAAAAAGCAGTATAGCAGAGTATAGCAGGGAGAAGCCAAGTTGGCTAGCTCAAAAAAGTGTAAAGCTTAGGCTTTACAAGAGACAGATCTTACGGCATGCAATGCACTGAGCTTGACCAAATCTATGGGTTCTGTAGCTAGTACACATCATGGCTGGGGTAAGGTTCATCTACCGTTATGTAATACTAAGAACATGGTCAAACCTGCATCTGGCATCATCCAGAGAATGATGCCAAACACCTGCAAACCTGGTTGTTACAAGACTGCACTGCAGAGATTGCTCAGGAGATTAGAGAGCACAAGAACAATGAGATCTACCATCTCAATCTACTCAAGCAGGTTCAAAATGACAAGCACAAGAACTTCAACATCGCCAAGTGCAAGGCTCTCAAGGAGGACAAAACCTCACTCGCTAAATACCTCTGCACTACTCATGAGCACTTCGCTGCTTCCAGCTCCACTCACAGTTACAGCCCTCCTCTTTTCACTGCTCGTTACCACTCCCATACTCACTCGATGTCCCCTATCTATCATCATGGGTGCTCTCATTCTAGGTTACCTACCCACCATACCTCCTGTGGCTGCTCCTGTTCCAGATCCCTTGTCCACCATGACAGCCCAGTCAGACATAATGACAACACACTCCTTACCTCCACTTTGAAAGGCAAGGCCAAAGCCGGCACCAGTGCATCTGAGCCCAGCGCCTCCACCTCTGGTGCTCTCACTGATGATACTCCCATTGATGATGCTGTGCAAGGACCCAAGTGAGCAGTTTCTCCAGAATCACTGGAGAGCATATGTGGTGATCTGTTACCTTGGGTCACGGCCATCCCAATACTTTCCATTCACATTTTCCTTTTACTTACCTTCATTCGAATATAGATACATACATTCATTCATTCATACTACATTACTCGCATCATCGAGCTCTTCTGGACTCGAGGCCTCGTTCTTTCAATGTTCCTTGTTCACAGTACATTCTTCATCTCATGAACTTTGATTACCCTTTGGACTCCACCTACTTTACCTATAAGAGAATGACTGTATGTACCAGATACTCCAGTGATCCTAACAATCCAACAGTTATTCCAGTCATTGTCTAGTGTTCTCTAAAGTTTCCCATTTCTGTGTGCAGTCACCATGACATCACAGTCATGCTTCCTTCACATGCTTGGCCCTGATTTTTTATGTACATAATCATGACCAGAGTCTTGTAACAGGGGTTACACCACAACATTGCCACACGCACACGCTCATGCATTGAAATCTGGCATTCAAACCTTCCTGTTCGACACATTGATACAGACGACATCTTGGTATCTCCTTGTGTCATGGCGAGTCACTCTGTCTCAGAGGACTTCAGCATAGACTACGAAGAAGAGGAGAACGAAGAAAAGCAATACTACTGGCCCAAGTACTGGAGTACTGAGATGTCAGAGGTTTTTCAAGGAGCAGTCAGTCTTTCACTTCATTCATTCTCCATTTTCGTGATATGTCCTAACATCTAATCAATGTAATACCTCCTAACCCAGGCCATGCATTCAAAGCCCATCTCACTTGACGTGATCTGCGGCACCTACCACTGGTTCTATGAAATCTCTGCAGAGTGTTTCGAGGAACCCAGCCCGATCGACTGCGTGGTCCAGTGATGTGAGACAAAAATTTCTCCAGGCCATCTGACGCTTTCTGTCTGTGCAGGCTCTTCCACGACACCGGAAGTCCTCTCTGGTGATGTTGACCATTTCGGCAAGCTCGGCACATTTACTAGACTAGCTCCCATACAGATTCGACGATCAGGCAGAGAAATTCCAAATTACTGGGATATCAAGTCAATAAAGTAGAAGAAGGACTATGGAGAGAAATGAGTTGGTTGTTCTTGAGGCCGAGGATGATGATGGACACCCATTTGTCATGTTTCGATATGGCCCAGATATCCTTGGAGGCACCAAGGTGTATCTCGAAATCCTCGCAAAGAGGCTGAAGGAGGGTAGTATATCAATGGTGCCTTTGATACCCACTGAAGAGTCTCATCTGGAAATCGGTTTGTCTTGTTCTGAGATGGCAAAGAGGGCACATGAAGATGAGGACAAGGATGACAAGGATGATGAAGAGGATGCAGAGGTAGAAAATGGAGTGGATGGTGAATTGGACGATACCCTTGCAAAACCAGTGAAGCCCACAAAATGGAAAGTGCATGATACAAAGGAGCACAATACAACTCCAGATAAGAAAAGTGCGAGAAATAAATAACTATTTTACATTGACTGCTCCAAAAGATTGAATGGCACTTCATTCATCGATGCACCATATGAAGCAACTCATTTTGTAAAGAGGACTTGAGCTAGAAGACCTTACGATGCCCCAAGTGCATATGACCCAGTTCTATAGCAAGAAAAGGCGACTACACAAGCATAGGGATGGCGGTATAAGGTTAAAAGCTAAAGAAAGTGGCTGTGCTAGAAACTACCTAAATAAGGCCTGATTCCGTTACACATTTTTCTCGACATGCTATTATGACAGGACCTTGTCCATTTATGGTCGTCTTCAGACCTCAAACTGTCCTTTGGCTTGACAGAGCTCTGACTATCTTTCGCTTGGTAGTAATGACATCTGACGTCTAATTTCTTTGAAGGTCACATATCATCTGTTTTCTTGCCTGCTCGTAGTTGTGCCCCTTGGAAAGAGGAAGATGAAGAAGATGAAACCCCTGCCAAACTACAAACAACACGAAGCACATAATGCAGAAGAGAACAACTTGAATTCTCTTCAGGATGAGCACAGTCTCTTCTTTTCCAGTCAGAAGGCTATCATGGCATTTAGTCTTTCTTGCATTTTTTGTCAGAACAATCGCACCTGACAATAGACCTTCATCATACCTTCTGATGGAATCCATTGGTTGTCTCTTCATCTTTGAGGGATCATCAGCGCTCTTCTAGGTACTTCAGGATCCTTCCATCTTTTTTTTCACATCTGCCAGACCACCTCCCCCTCTGACCTGACTCCCCTCTGTGTCCTGATGACCAAGTTTATGTTCTGAACCATGATCTTGAAGTCAAGCATAGAACTACTACCAGGCCTGAGTGCCCATCTACATTTCCTCTATCTCTACCACTTACCACTACATCTGCAAAACACACTCCAGAAGTCCCTGCTATATCCCAGGCCCACCAGGATTAACACTTGTTCATTTTTTTTTCTCCTCATTTGCTCTGTGCCAGCCAGCCCCATCAACACCAGCAAACGGCACCAGTGGGATGTCAATTTCCAAATCACGTAGTCAAGCACTCAAACACCTATCACACTGCATGCCTATAGAAAAACCAACAAGAACGAAGATGAAGACTGCTCATCTGTGGGTCGACGTTTGACACGAGACTGCCTTCGCTTGTTTTTCTCTTCACCGTCTTGGGCAGGTGTACAATATTCTTTACCACTGGATGTACTTGGTAGTGGGAGACTAAGAAAGATACACAGGGGTTGGGTTGCCAATGGTGTCACAAGAAGGCCATGGGGTGGATTTCTCAAGACAAAGACTGCTCATCCTGAAGTGGGTCAAAGTTTCAATGCGAGACCACCAACACTTATTTTTCTCTCTACCATCTAGGGTGGGTGTACAATGTTCTTCACTGCTGGGTGTACATACATAGTGGAAGGCAGAGGAAGATTCAAGACATGCATGGCTTGGGTGCCAATGATGTTGCATGGGGCCCAAAAGGCAGTTCTCTCAGAGATCTCAACAAGGATGATTGAAGCCATACAAGGCTGTATGTCAAGTACATATTACAACACCATATACAACACCCCATCCAAATTCCAATCTACCATATCTCTCCCAGTCCTGGTACTGGTATACCTCTCCCAGTCCTGGTATATGTACCTCGAGCCATCCTTCTAAATAATTTCCAGCAAGCTCCAAGTTCCAGACTGCAAATAAAAAAATTGTTTTTCTTGCCATACATGGATCCCGTACAGTTGATAAAGTATAAGTTGGATGGTGGATGCCATGTACCTGGATTTGAACGAGTGACCTTCTTCTCATCGCCAGGTGTGAATTTCAATTTGTCAACAGGGCATGGGGCCCATACAAGTGAGACGCGCTACCACTATGCCAAGACAGCTTTTCGATGTGGCCATGCATCAGGGAAGCAGACAGGTCGTTCGGGATGAAGGGAAAATAGATGAGTTTTGATTAAGCCCAGTGCATGTGACCTACAAAATCCAAGGCATGAGAAGAGAGGGTGCAGATCTCAGAATTCCACCCCACCCTCACTCCCTCTCCCTGCCCCCTCCCTCCCAAAAAAAAATACAATTCAAAAAACGCGGCACGACTCGGACTTCTCGAGCTCTCGAGAGAACTCAACCGAGCAGATCCGAGAAACCCCGCAAACCACAACAAAAAAAAAAAAAAGGAAAAAAAAAAAAGTGCCACGTACCCGGATTGAACGAGTGACCTTCTCATGTAACATGTAGATCCCTGTTTACAAGTGAGACGCGCTACCACTACGCCAACGCGGCATATTCTACGACTCCTCCTTCTCCTCTTCA
>JABCKG010000296.1:0-14467 GCA_018851835.1 Hypsizygus ulmarius | reverse complement strand
AACACCTTTGTTCCCCACACTGGCACTTTGGAGAGGATCGGGACTTCTGTGGTGAGGATTTCGTGCGGCGTACGCTTGTCATCACCCAGCGCTTTCGTCCACGTTCGGTTTTTCAACCAGACGGCGTGGTTAGCAGCTTCTCTCCAGAGGAATTTTGGCAGGCCGCTCTCGTGGAGCATGGCGTGGACACGCTGGAGGATCATGCAGTTGAGCTGTTTGGTGACGCCATTGTACTCGGGAGTGTCATGAACTGTCAGCTTGCGGACAGTTCCTTTCTGTGCGAGGTGGGCCGTAAATTCGTCACCAAGGTATTCTCCCCCTCTATCCGAGTGCAGTATTTTGATTTTGACTCCATATTGAGTGAACAGCCAGGCCTCGTAGGTCTTATATGCTTCGAGTACGTCGCTCTTGTGAGCAAGAAGGTAAATCTTCGTGTGTCTGCTATGGTCATCTGTGAAGCTGACGTAGTACGATCTGTGTCCTATCGTCTCTGTAGGTGCTGGCCCCCACACATTGGAGTGAATCTCGACGCCGACCGTGGATGCTCTAGGATGCTCCCGTGCATGCTTGATGGGCTTATGGCTGCCCTTTGCCCACTCGCACGATCTGCAGGTCATCGCTGGGATCGACTCATCAAGTACGACCCCGCGCACAAGACCTTTCTTCACGAGGGAACACGCCATTTTGTGAGCGACGTGTCCAAGGCAGCGGTGGAGCTCGTCAATGGACATCTTGATGGGCAGTTTCTCTTCAGCGGAGGTGGCGGTTTCACGGCGAGGGGTGAAGACCCAGTAAAGTCCATTCTTCAGTGGAATGACTCCGATCTTCTTCTTACTTTTGTTGTAGATGTGGCACCCATACCCATGGAACATCACGGCAGATCCCGCGATCACAATACGGCTGATCGACACCAGCATCATGCCCATTGTCGGTGCATACAACACGTCCTCAAGCAATACTCGAGATGGCAGACCCTCACCATTTGGGACTTCAATCCACATGTCGCCCTTGCCGATCGCGTCGAACGTGCATTTGTCAGCTGCAGTGATGGGTTTGGGAGGGATGGTTTCGTAGTTGATAAACCTGTGTCTGTACCCTGACATGTGTCGTGAGGCACCCGAGTCATAGAGCTCGATGTCAATGAGCTGACTGCCCAGGCTCTCTTCCAAGGCCTTCAAAATAGCTGCAGCCCCAAAGGTACATGTGTAAGCCTCGTCGTCGAGACCTATGAGCTCAATCTCATCAAGGATTGGCTCATCCTCCCAGTCGTATGCCGAAGCATGAGGGGCATTGCCCTCCTCGTCATTGTCCGAATCCGACACAGGCTGCAGTGGGGGCATCTCGTCTCCCCAGCTGCATTTGTCCTCGTCCTCAGACGAGTCTGTTACTGTGCGCAGGTCGGGCATGCCGTCGTCTGTCCCCTCGGCCTCGGGAGAACACGCAGCATTAGCATTAGGTTGACTGGCAAAGAACTCGTTCCAGTCAACAATGGGGGAATCAGGGGGAATGTCGGGGTCAGAGCCAGGGTAGTCAGGGAGATCATTAAGATCACCAAGGTATGCCTCATCGACCTCTTCTGTTGAGTCGACGGTACTGATATTGTCACCAGCCAGCTTCACAGGGACGCCTGCTCCCTCCTCCATGAAGGTGAGCACGTTGGATTCAGCAATGGCCATCCAGGCCTCCTGATCCTCATCCTTCTTCGACTTCGATGTCGCCATGGCTGCTGTGTCGGACTTCTCCTTGGCCTTCCCTTTGGACTTCAGACCCTCCCCTTCCTTTCCTCCACCTGGTGCCCAGCAATCGGCCTTTATATGGCCTTTCTTGTGGCAATTGAAGCACTCAATGTTCTGTTTCGAGCCTCCATTACCACCACCTCGACCTCTTCCTCTCGATGAGTCTGCATTGAACGCAACATTCTCCTCCTTCTTTCCACCCTTCAACTTGAGCACACGATGCTCGTACTCTTCCGTAATGGTTGACATCAACTCATCTGGAGATAAGGTGGTTCCCAGAACACTCGATGTAGCGTTTACTGCAGAGATGTAGGCATCGAAAGAAGGGGGGAGCGATCCAAGGATGATCGCGTAGAAGTCTTCATCGGAAGGAGGGTGGCCCATGGCCGCAAGGTCCTCGCACATTGTGCACAGCTTGGCGAAGTGGGCACAGATGTCACCCTTCTCGGGGCAGCGCTCATCCTGGAGTCATCGCTGCAAGTCAACGGAGACCATGCGTGACTTCTTCTGGAAGTCGTTCGACAATGCTTCCCAGATCCCTTGGGCCTTCAGGAGTCCACGGATCTTCATAAACAGTGAGTCAGGTATCGTGCCCGCAATCTGCTGTTTGACGATAGCTTCGCCCTGTCGCCAGGTCTTCATCTTCATCTTGTACTCCTCGTCGAGTGCCTTCTGAGCTTCGGTGAGTACCAGTGGGCTCTCTCGCTCCTTGTCACGATCTTCGATCAGATCCATGGGTTGGATCTCCACGCCGGTCAGATGTCCGAGCAGACCACGCGCGTCGATGGACCACATGAACCGGTCCTTGTAGATGACCCAGTTCGAGCCGGAAACATCGAGTTTCGGGATGCGCAAGAAATCGTCGCCGAGTTTGACAGAAGACATGTTTTCGCAGGGAAGTATAAGCAGGGTAAGTTTCGAGGGTATGATCTTGTTCTTTAAACGCTGAGACCGGGGCCCATAACCTATGGGACGGAGTAAATCTCAGTCAGCGTAAGAACGAGTGACTTTATATATTGAGTATACCTATGGGACGGAGTAAATCTACATAGGTAAGTCAGTAAGGAACGTAAGTATGGATATTGTTGGAGTACTCACCTCAGTCAGCGTAAGAACGAGTGACTGAGGTGGTACGACACAATGGTAAGTATTTTATACTACTCGGAGAGGCTGTACGTAACTATAGAGATCGGTCGAACACGGTGTGTATCGAGATAACGAATATAATCAATGAAATAGAAATTACTGTAATGTGTGTCAGTAAATTTGAAATGTCCTTAGCGTGTTGGAGTGCGTGTTGAGGTATGGGAATCGGCCTAATCGGGATCACGGAATGATGGCGGGATGTCGTTCCAACATAAGCTGCTGGTATAGATGAGGTGAGTCTTGCTGTGCTCTGAAAGGAGATATGATGGTGGAAAATCCTGCCGAGTTGAGGTTGTACTCGAGGCAATCTGGCTTGTTAGTTGTGAAGGACCAAGGTGGTGTTGGTGTCCAAGGCGAAAGGCGGTCAATCACCTGACTCTTGTCACAGGTGACAGATCAGTAACGGCACCTGAAGTGGGGGAAGTGGGTGGCTTGCGTAAGTATTATTGCCTACCTTAAGTCCTTGCTCAATCCGCAACTCGGCAACACTGTGATGTCGTATTGCCCAATTCCATCCATAACCTCCCCAGACTTCCCACAACCTGTCACAGCGCTTTCCTTTGACCCCGTTTCCGACGTCCTTTGGGCTGGCTCAAACACCGGAGGGATCACAGGATATTATGGGCCACGAGGAATTCGCGGGGTATCATTCCGCGTTGGAGGTTCTCTTGCGGTCAAAAAAATAACAGCAGGCGAGAATCATATCAAGGCCCTTGGAGTTTCCGGGGAAGGAGTCGGGTCTTGGGCGAAGAGCGGGATGAATAAGTGGTATTTCCGGTGCGACCATCACGTAGCTTTAACGTTTTCTTCCTCCACAACATAGAACATCTTTCAGGCGTCCTTCCAGTATCACAACCTTTTCAAACACGCCAAACTCCAACATACTTGCAGCCTCTACTGTCGATCTGGAGCTACTATATATAAATTCTATGACAGGGATTGCGGTCCGACAGATAACGACTCCCTCGATGATCACTCACCTCCAACCTTCTCATTCAATGCTGATATCTGGTTCTACAGATGGATATCTACGGACTCATGACCCTCGTACAGGTCGCTCTAGTGGAGTAGAAAGTCTTGTCAAGGCTCACTCAAGTGGAATTCAGGGCCTTCAGACTGCTGGTAATCTTGCTTTTACTATTGGTTTGGGTGAGAGGTATGTCTTGCATTGTCAAACAGCAATTTCTAGTTAACCGGAAGTAGGCAGTCCCGTCCTTTCCCTGATCCATTGGTGAAAGTATATGACATACGGACAATGCGATCGTTGCCCCCCATTGCATTCTCGTCTGGCCCGGCATTCATACATGTTCTCCCAAAGCGATCCTCCACTATTGCTGTCATTTCAAATCAAGGCTTAATCAACGTTGTTGATATTTTAAGTCCTGCGGCTGCTAGCGAGTTTTATCAGGTACTCGCCCTCGAGAATACCCATCAGGAATGTTTTTAACCTATAGTTCAGCTTGATTTGACTTCTTACATCACATCCTGTTCTGTTTCTCCGACTTCGGCCTATATGGCTTTTGGTGACGCCGAAGGTACAATCCATCTTTTGTCCCAAGCTGAAGATATTACTGGGGTCCCTTTCAACGGTTTCGAGGGCCACTCCGTTGAATGGGCCGACACTCCCGCTCCGTTGCCCGACATAGATTGGACGCAGACGACGTAAGTATGACTCACTCTACGTTGATGCACAGCAATGAAGTGTTCTTAGGCCTTTGAATACGATAGGCCTCCCTCATTATGACAATCAGCTGTTGTCGGCGTGGAGCCACCAGTTGATTTCGCCCTTGGTATCCTATCCCGCACCGCAGAAAATTCCACCTCAAATCTTGAACACAATGAAAATGAAGGACAATGTCGCCTATGCAGCTCTTCCGAAAGATTACAAAGGACACCGGAACATGGCAGTCGTGGAGACACAAAAACATAATGGCCGATTTCGAAGTGGGAAGGCCCGCCAACCAAATGTGTTATAGGCACCCACAGTCTTCGTAATTGACTTACTCATATTAGCCAACAGCATGTCGAGTTTTCAACGCCAACATTCGACAGCGATGTTCCACGGATGTATCGCCATGTTGAAATCGAGTATTCCAAATTTGGCGTTGAAGACTTCGATTTTGGGTACCTGCATATTCATTATCCAAGCATCAGCTCACTGATTCCTCTTTAGCTTCTATAATAAAACAGAATACAGCGGGTTGGAGACACATATCCTCAACTCGTACACAAACCCTGTTTTACAGGTCATGCATTACACCCTTCCAATTCGTACCCTGGCAAAGTCCCACATCAGCACTAATTGCCTTCGAGAGCACTGCCTTCTCTGTGAAATCGGCTTCGTTGCGCGAATGCTGGAAGATGCGAGAGGCACCAATTGTCAGTCGAGCAACTTCTGCAAAACGGTCGGAGTGCTGGCCCAAGGTTTTCATATTCGAGAGCTCAATAGTGTTCCACGCTAACTTTCCCTCAGCTTCTAATGCAATCGAACTTCTGGACTACGGAAGAGAAACCGCTGAAGTCGACTATGGGCATAAAATCCAAATATTTCATCGTTTCCTTATCGATCACCTGAGCTCAGAGGGGAACAAATTTCCTCAGAATCCGATACTGATGAAGTCATGCCACCCACAGTCCTTCGTGGCTGCGCCTGTAACACAACTGCTCGGTATTGACGGTAAGAACCTCATCACCTGTTCGAGCTGCAAAACAGTCAGAGAAAAGGAGAATATGACACATGTGGTTGATCTGACATATCCGAGAAAGGTTCGTGGCCCGTTCACCTGTTTTTTCCCCTTTATATCAAAGTAATTGCCAGCTTTCTCCCAACGAACCTCCACAGTCCGTGGATTTTGCGGATGTCTTGCGTGTCTCTGTACTCCGTCAGATGACACACAAGGCTTCTTGCCGGAGCTGCAAAAACTTCACCAGTTTCACTTCACAACGTTCAATTCCTTCACGCGATTTACCGCCCATCTTAGCTATCAATGCGTGTGTCTACAACGACGAGAATATGTCTTTTTGGTTGGATGCGCGCGCCCAAACCTTTCTTAAGCCTCAAATACAACTAAATGGTCAGATCGATGGAGATGATGATCCAATGGCAATCGAATATGCACTTCGGGTATGCAAGGGTCATTTTCTTGATCTATTCTTACTAATTCCCTGCAGGCCATGGTGGTACAGATCAAAACTAAAGAAAAGCCTTCTCACCTGGTAGCAATTGTGAAAGGTGTGCTTGGCATCACTATGGAGATACTATGAATCTGCTCATCCAGACTCCAGTCCCTGAAGCTGAAGGCCATCCTGATGCCGAGAGTCCGTGGTTTTTATTCAACGACTTCGTCGTGCGAAACATTTCGGAGGAGGAAGCACTGAGCTTTCCAGGTAAATGGAAGGTATGTGAAACTCGGGTGTAAAACAACGATCGTCTAAAGGGACTGTCGGTCTAGATTCCTGCCATTATCTACTATGAACGTTTGCATTCAAACGAGATCTTGGATTACTCTGGCCTACCCAACAGCATCGACGATGCTATTCTCAGCCACGACACATCAATCTCCTTGTGAGTTGTTTACTTCCTATCTGTTTGTAAAGCGGTTAACTAGAATTTTTGATTGTCAGAAATCGTGATGCACGCCTAATCAAGCACGAATGTTTACGGCCAGAGGAACTACCCCGGCCCGGGACATTGGTAGCCATAGACGCGGAATTCGTGTCAATGCAACAGGTATTTTTCTGGCCTGCGTATTTTTTTCGATACAATCTGGTTAACATCGTTTAGGAAGAAACAGAATTCCGTTCCGACGGGACCAACAAAGTCTTACGACCGGCACGCCTGAGTCTTGCGCGGGTCTCTGTTTTACGAGGAGACGGTCCGAAGGAGGGAATTCCTTTCATTGATGACCATATCCATACCAGCGAGGTCATCGTTGATTACTTGACTGAATTTTCTGGCATCAAATGTGAGGCCATACCTTGCAGAGAATGTCACATCTCACATTAAATTGTTCTTTTTAGTTGGCGACCTGGATCCGCACCTTTCTCGGTACACGCTTACCCCTCTCAAACTTGTGTACAAGAAACTCCGTCTTCTGGTCGATCGAGGTTGCATTTTCATTGGGCACGGACTCTCGAAAGATTTTCGCATAATCAGTACACTAATAAATTGCTGCACAAGAGCTCTCACTTATTTTGATAACAGATATTTTCGTTCCTCCTGAACAAGTCATCGATACAGTCGATCTTTACTTCCTCAAATCACGGCAACGTCGATTGTCCTTGCGTTTCCTGTCTTGGTTTGTCTTGCATGAGCAGATTCAGACCGATATGCATGACTCCATCGAAGACGCGCGTTCTGCGCTTAACCTTTACAAGGCATATCATGACATGGAGCAGAAGGGCTTGTTCGATCAGAAGCTTGAGGATCTCTACAAAGAGGGTCGATTACATGTGAGTTGTGTCTTAGAGGTTAATTTTGGGTGTCCCTGATATCCGGCACAGAATTTCAAACCGCCCCCATCCTTAGACTTTAGCTCTTCAGAAAGACGCGACCAGTGGCAATGACAACGGATCGTGCAGCATCTCCAGCATCTCCATCTTACTCGACACAACGACAACCAAGAAACATCGGGAAGATAAGAAAGGCTCAGAACTTCATCGGAAGATATGTGAAATGTGACTCGAATTGGCTCCGGTGGTTCTGAAATGCGAAACAGCACTTAAATCACATTTAATTCCACTCCCAGCCTGCGATGGCAATGGCTCCATGCAGATGGGTACTCGTAGTACACAGCATGATGGAATGAATCAAATATCAAAATCGTCGTCCAGATCTTTTCTTCTTTGATACTAAACCATCCGAAAAATGAATATGCTATAAAGGCCCAGGGTAACATGAACTACGTACCACAATTGTAGATTTCTTTGCAGTCGTCTTGCCCTGAGCTTCCTCCATCTTTCCAACGAAGTGACGAGAACGTGAAAGGCCATCCCAGAAATCATAATTGTCTCGTACCTTCTCGAGCAGCTCAATGAGTTGGTTCTCCGTTACTCTTCCTCGTAACTGGCCAGACTGGGCCATTCTCAAAAGTATCCCTTCTATTTCTTTCGATCGGTCCGGGCTTACAAGTGCAATGCGTGACACTGAGTGTATAGGCATGAGCACCTCTCATTGCATGAAAATATTCCTGGCAACATACATCTTTCACGAGCTGCAGTATCCAGGACCGTCGAAATAAGATCTCGTCTCACTTGCTCCTCTTGAACGCGCTTCCCCTCATCCTCACTATTTTGCGGCTTTCCCTGGCTGATCTGTGGTATCTGATCTAATCCTTCCATTCAGATGAGGCGTAATCAAGCCTTAGTATCGAGGCCTGAGGTTGAGTAATTGAAGGAAGAAGCAACTGGCATTATGTAATCCACTCGCTACAGCAAGTAACTTTACGAACCGAACGCTCGAACGATTTGAAGACAATCAGTTGTTCAAATCATATTTGGCCGAGCAAATCGACTGCCTTCGATTGTTATGGCCAAGTATTATAGGGACTGGATCGACTCCAACGAAACTTAACAATTTATCTACAACTAGCAGCTACCCCGTGCTTCGAAGTTCGGACGGAGAGAA
Organism: Hypsizygus ulmarius; assembly: GCA_018851835.1. Classification (NCBI taxonomy): domain Eukaryota; kingdom Fungi; phylum Basidiomycota; class Agaricomycetes; order Agaricales; family Lyophyllaceae; genus Hypsizygus; species Hypsizygus ulmarius. Next base: position 5,959 of record JABCKG010000296.1, on the reverse strand, counting down.
GCTTTCACTGGGCAGAGTTTGAAGTGCAAAACGATCATTATGTAAGAATTTCAGTTATTTTGCATGATAGTAATACGCCGCTCCCCACCTTGAATGCAGTGCCGCACGGTGGCACTCCATTGAGTGGCTTCGCGGCACCCTTCACTGCAGCTCAAAGAACATACAATGGTACCTATCTACATAGTACATAATAAACGAGCTGGCTTCCACACGACGGGAAACCGGGGATGTTCAATTGTCCAAAAGGCGGCGAAAACTGGGCAAAAACGTACAAATGTTCAACGAGGGTTCTTTTCGAAGAATGGTCATCATTTTATTTGCCTTTTCTCCTTAATGTTCGGCTCAGATAACCAGTCAAACTAATTAGACTGAGAGAACAGGTGGCAAACATCCATCAAACATGTATACTTTTGCCGCAAAAGTTTGACTTTCTTTGGTCTTTAGACCGCCTATTCTCCAGATCTGATTGTGAATCATGTTCAACAGTTCAAATATTCCATACAAACGAGAAATGTTTACATTTATTTTCTAGGATAGGAATTGCCGGCAAATATTTGTACGTTTATACCGACTTTTCGCCGCCTTTTCGACGATCAAACATTGGTGGTTTCCCGTCGTGCCATATTTGGGGTTTTCTGTCCGTGGGGAAAACAGACTCTCTTTTCTTACATAGATACATAGAACTTAGTATTCTCGCAGTTTGATGTTGGTACAAACCTAAGTACAGTATGTGACCAGGCGGAGATCTAGAGTGCAAACACTGAACAGAGCCAATTGATATACGTAAGACAAGAGCAAAGTTCATATCACTAGGGATGCAAGACTGAATATCCTTTGTCTGAAAACCTTAAAATTATTGAAAAGGTATTCCCTTTCTTCAATATCTTTTGAGTTATGGAATACCTTCTCAATACTTTCTGGATCCTTTGTCATGAGATATTGAAATTTGCACCCAGTGTATGTAATAGTGTTCGCCTTTGAGTCCGATGTACACGGTTCCAGTCCTCGATAATCGTCTGTCAAACAAAGCGGTCTACGAATGTGCCCCACCTCTCGATGACAGGCTGGACAACAGTTTCCCATTCTCTACCCATAGATTTCCCATTTAATCTTCTGAATTCGAAGATCTCTTTGTGAACGCTTCCACAATCTGGGCACGGCGCATTGTTTTTTGCACTTGTGGCAGATGCTGTGACAATGAATGTGTCTATGCGAGGCCATGCAGGGTGAAGATACACATTGGTAGCGGCCAGGTCGGCCAGCTCCAGATGGATGAGCCTTTCTGAAGTTCACAGTTGTTCAGCAAAATCAACTGTTGAATCGAGAGCGTCGAATTTCACCCATTCGATGACACCAAGCCCCCTTATCCCCAGCTTTTATGCGCCCTTTCATCAAGCTACTGTCAGGCTCGACAGTGCCTGGATACCAGCCTCGAAGGACTTGTTCTTTCGAGCCGCATTGTTTTCCCCATTGATCGATTCGCTTAACAAGATTCATTGCCCTACCCACTTTGAGCTTGACGGATTTCACTGCTTCAGAATCTGTGGTTTGGACCAGTGCCATGGAGATTATGACGCGACCCAGAACCACTACACATACCTCTGATCTCGAATGTATATATGTAACCAGGGACATCCGATTGAGAACGAGACTTCTCCATCTCCACTCGCAAGGCAACGCGAGTGTCGGGTTGCAGATAAGGAGGGATCCAGTCTGGTCGTAATGTCAGGGAGGTCATTGGTAAACCGGCGTGCTCACCGTCAAATCTGACCCAGACTCCGTTTTTCCGAGCATAGTATCCGCTCGGCCCCAGTAACTCTTTCGTGTGTTGAAAACAAAATCTCTCAATTGGCGATGAATCAATGTCGTCGTGTTCATCGACCTCATACTGTGAAAGTGGAGGTCCATGTTTGACTTGGCGGGTACACCGCTTTCCTGCCTTAGTCACACCAGCACATTGCTGTGACAATGCAGTGCCATTGGAGCTTGCAGAGGTAGATGATGCACGAGGACTCTTAGGTTTCGGGGGTTTGGTACTGGTCTGTGATGGTCTAGTACTTGAAGAAGGTCGCGCAGAAGTATAATTAGACGAGGATGACAACACTGGAGCGGAATGTGGGTGCAAAAAGCTGGGTCGATGTGAAATGAGAGTGTCTTCCTCGGGACGGAGGGCAATTTGCATTGTGAGGGATTGAGTTCCGTTCGCGAGCTCACAAGGCTTTGGCATAGCCGGTGGACGGGGGAGTGAGCCTGGTGTTGGTAGATGCGGAAAGAGAACAGGAGAGCTATGCGCATGTTGTTGATTTGTGGGGGCATACAAAGGATTGAAGCCGCCTATAAAATTTGGATCTGATTGGGATTGCTGCTCGTTCGAAAGGGCAAGTGCATCAAAAGACTGTAAAAAAGCATGTTCGTCTGATTTCAGGTTAGTCGCAGAGTGTGCTGAGAACGTGGAAGGGGGCTTTGGCTGAAGCCCGTCCTCATTCTATATGGAATCCACGAAGTCAGCCCTGGCTCCGAGGTGTTTCTGACGAAAGTAGAACCTTACGTCTGAGTCAAAAGCATCAACCAACTTATGAAAGAACCGTTTCGCCTTGACTTTTGCCCCAGACATTGATGAATTCTTGTGTATAGATGGTGAAAGATCGGAGTGAGGACCACTTTGCCCATAAGTAGCACATGTTAGTCACGTGGCAGTATAGAAGGCCAACAATTTGCTTGACCCCACCTTCCAAGTTCTCACCACATATCAACCTGTGTCCAGTATAGTGTTCAACTTCTTGGTATGTTCTCTTTTCTTTATTGTGCTTTCCTCGGATGAAACGCACTGGGCTCTGAGTGTACCTCGATGTCATGCATTACGTTCATTGAGCGGCGGCCTAGAAAACCGTTAACTGAAATTTTTCTTTCAATCAACTCCGTTTCTTTAGAAAAATTCTGATGCTGATCCCCTCTCTTCAGGCTGATCGATAACTATCGATGAAAGTTCAAACTGTCCCGCGCAACCTCTGCGATCTCATAGATGGGATGACAACCAGTGTGGCATCTCTACGGGAGGCCGTCAAGTCTCTTTATGCCAGGTTTGTCACTTACTTCCTAAGGAGCCGGTTGGATTGAGGCTTATGGATGACCCAATCTTTACAGCCGTGTTTCTTTTGACACAAAAGATGGCATATCGCTGCTCTCCCTTAAACATCATGTCCTTTTGTCATATCTACAATCTATCCTCCTTCTTTCTTCACGCCGAGTCATCGGCCACCCGCTTTGTAGCAGAACACCTCCGGGTGCGTTCAGCACACCTGATCGCGTGGCCCGTGGTTCTGATCTTGGCGACATCGTCGACTTACTGGCGGAGAGTCGTGTAGTCTTTGAAAAAATTCGAGCCATAGAAGCAAGGATGCGTTATCAGATAGAAAAACTTGTCGAAGTCGCTGGAGACCCTGAGAAGGAGTTGAAAATCGATGGTGTGTTCTTTTTGGGTAATATCCGGAATCGTTGACAATATCCGGACTTTATAGACCCTCTTACATTCCGTCCTAATCCACAAAACCTTGTGAATGACAAGCAAAACCTGGATTTTGATGATGGACCTATCAACGAGAGTTACGACTCTCGTCCCTTCGGCCTGATTTCCAAAGAAGATATATACCACCCTCCTCGTGTTGCCCCGGTGCCCTACACTGAGAAGTCGAAGTCGCAAAAGAGGAAGGAGCGTCCCCCCACTCCTTCAGCACTGGCTTCCCTGTCGTCGGACCCGACTCGCCCTCATTTGGAATCAACTTCAGGACTGGGGTCAACTCCTTCGCTCGCTTCAGGACGTGCAGCCTATCTGAAGAGGCTGAACGAGTTTGAGGAAGAAAATTTCTCGCGCATCATCATGAAGAAGCGCGACGCTAGGAGACGTGCTCGGGACGAGGAAGACCTTGCGTTGGGTGGCAGTTTGGGTGGTGGTAGCAGTAAAGCTCACAGAAGAGCGGGTGGCTTAGAGGACGAGTTTGGTGATGTTTTGAAAAGTGTTTCTAGAGTTGCCACTGGGATATCCGGCGTGAAGGGAGATGGCTACGATGAGCTGAGAAATCGGAGCAAGAGGGGAGATGTCCTTGAAAGGAGCCGCAAGGCCGGAATGCGGACGCAGCACGATGCATTTGGCGATGATGAAGGGAGCGAACTTCGGGGACGAGCCAAGAAGAGGAGTCGATTCGAGTTGGAAACGAAGGTCACAAAAAAGAAGCTGAGCAGAAGGAACAATCCCTGATATTATTTTCTGTGTCTGTATACTGAAATATACTGCCGCATTGATTTATGAGTAGTCGAATATATACCTTGATGATTTCTGAAGGCCTGATAGACCAGTGTTTGAACATCATATGAAGTTGCCTACTTATTGAAGTTGCTCCTTGACACAATACTGTTGACGAGTATTGACGTCCGTCACTCCGAGAACAATGGGTGTCAAGCCACCTGCCCGTTTATTGTTCTTACTGTATTTGACTCTCAGCTTTAAATAAGTAAAGCCCTGCCAGAGCACGAATGTTCTCCGCGTCCCTCCTTGAAGCTTTCCTTTCACGATCGCATGGACGATCACGTTGCTGGCTATTTTGACACACTTAATTTGACGTCTTCAAAATTGTCCTCATTGCTTGCGAGTCAGGAAAGCCTCACGAGTCATGGACGGCCAAGCTTCATCCATAAATTCCAGAGTTCGCCCCGTTTCTCTTTGTTAGTTGCTAGGTCCCTGTTATGTGATGAACCATCTAATACAGTATATCTCTTCACAGGCTGTCTTGCACTTGCTGAGCTGCTTTGGACAGTCTTGCTATGTATTGCGCTGTTCTGTCAATGGGAGGTTTTATATGGCTCTGAAAGTAAGTACAGGGCCACTTAAATTCCGTTCTAGTCCACTAATCGCCTCCTTTGCCCTTAGAATCGCTGTTGTTCGTAATGCTTGTGACACATACTCTTGGTGCCATCATGCTACCTGTCCTGTGAGTATTGTCACTACCTCATTCATTATCATCGAGCTGACAAACTGCAGTCTAATATTACCTTTCAGACCGTGGCTTGACGCTGCCCGTATAATGCTCCTTCTTGTGATCCATCTGGGTAATAGTTGTTCTATGGAGTCTCACCAATCGAGCTGTTGTTTATTTGTCGAATGTGTGTAGGCACAGCCATCGCCTGGGCTTATTGGTATCCGAGATTCGAGTGTTCGACCCAAAGTGAGTATTTCTCTCAGAGCTTTGCGACAGTGGTTTTGACGTGATGTTTTAGATCCAGAACAAGATGGTGTATGCAGAGTAATCATTGCATACATTTTGATTGCAAGTTGGTTCCTTCCAGTGCTTCGTGAGTCTGTGTATCTGCCTGAGAAGACGATAGTTGTATTAACTACCTCCCTATCAGTTTTGGTGTATGAGATTGGGCTGGCATTCATGATTTGGAGGTATCCAACTTTAGCCGAGGAAAAATCGATCAGTGTTGTGGACGAAGAGGCAAGCATCAGTAGAACGCCTGCCTCTCACTCAGATACGAAGCCGGAAACCACCCCAATGACTCTTGCTGGTGCTGACAGAACTTCCAATCTTCGGCATTTTTCCAATATCTCAGGCAACGGTCGACATTCGTACTCCAACAAGACGACTTCCGTTGATGAGGAGAGTAAAATAGCACCGGCCATTGCTGCGAGGCTCTCGAAACCCATACCAGCCTTCCACTTCTGAGGCGGATTTCGCAGCCTTATGTATGCAGTTTTGCGTCGTGCTTAAAGTTCATCCCTCGGCGCAGGTGTGACCCCTCCGAAATGTACCTGCAAATTCCGCTCGTCGAGGTTCGAGGGTTGCAAGTTGTTTGAACGATTTACTTGTATATTGTAAAGCATTCTAGTTAATTATCTGTAGCAGTATCTCAGAACTCTAAGAGTCTGCGTACAAATTATCCCTACCATAATTTACTATTTAAG
>JABCKG010000294.1:0-14491 GCA_018851835.1 Hypsizygus ulmarius | reverse complement strand
CACCATTACCTGGCAGTATGATACATCACGCATCTGTAATCAGAACAATTAGGTCGTTACATCAAACCCTCTAAGTAGAAGTGAAATATGATATATCACTGACCAGAAATTACTATATATGGCAATACTCAACACAATTCTTCTAAGTCCGCCACAATATTCGGACTCAGCACTGTGCTGTGCAGGGCTAGTTAGCGGTTAGGGTGTTAGGGCTTCATGTTAGGGTCTGGTTAGGGTTCCATTAGGGTTTTTTAGGGTTCGGTTAGGTCCAGTTAATGTCTGGTTAGCTTGGTTAGGGTGGGGATCAGTATTGCCTCGGAAAAGGGGCAGCAGAGTGCGGGTATATAGAGAGTTACATTACATAGAATTGTATCAGTACTATAGTTCAACGGTTAAAGCAGTCATGTTTTTAGTAGTCTTTGAGGTCGCCGGTTCAATTCCCGACAAATAAATACATTTCTTTGCTTAGTAATTGAGGTTGGAAGGTGATATATCATAATAGGCTTGTACTTAGAGGGTTTGATGTATCACGGAAAGTGTTCTAATTAGAGATTTATGATATATCATATTGCCGGATACGCCTGCAGTGGAGGGGATGAAGAGATGGTAGATGAATCGGCACAATACAAGCCTCGAAGTTTGGGGACGCGGCCGATAATTTGTCGCTGCAGTTTCGGACTGCGGATAACGCACATTCCATCCTCGATGTGGAGGGAACACCCAGCGTGATCGAGACACGATACAGAGATGAGTGTGAAGGCCATCTGAGGTGCGTAATAGACCTTCTTGAGTAGAATGGAAGTTGACTTCTCACCATTCTTTATCGGTAGCTGGACACGTAGATCTCCTTTGCCAATAGCACTGAAGGTACGTCCGTCGGCAGCGCGGATAGGCTCGGGAATGATTTCCTGATAATTTAGGAATTTTTCGCGAGACGGCGAAAAGTGACTGCTAGCGCCACAATCGATGATAACGCCGGCAGATGGAGAGACGGCGTGGGCTTGATGATCATGCCCAGAGGTGACATAGAGTGCGACGTTGATATTTTCATCATCGCTGGGGGCATCGATGGTGAGGGTGAGAAAAGCATAATTTTCGTCTTCGTCGTCCTTTTTAACCTTATCGGTGACGTTCGCTGACTTCGCTTTTCCCTTCCCTTTAGCTTTATTACCATGCTTCTTTACCCACCACTCCGGTGCATCGTGGGCCTTTCCTCCGCCTTCCTCAAAACACTGGTCAATGGTGTGCCCGTCTTTACCGCAGTTATTGCAGTGACGGCTCTCCTTCGACTTTCCCTTTCCCTTTGACTTCCCGGAGTTCCCTTTTCCAGCATCGCCTCTCGACTTCGCGTGAGCCGCAAACATCGCCGAGTTCGACTTGTTGATATTTTCTTCAAGTTCGGCAGTAGTGGCTTCTTCAAGGAGATGCCACTTGAGCTCATCGCTCGTCGTTGGCTTTCCCTTTTCGCGAGCGGTAGTAGCGAGAGTCGTGAAGAGTGGGCGATAGGAGGGGGCAAGGGATAGTGAAGTGCGGATGTAGCTGGCGAAGGATTCATCAGAAAGGGTGGATCCGATTTCGGCGAGACGTTCCTTGAGCGAGGTGAGATCCGTGAGGTGCTTATGCATATCGTCACCTTCGACGTAACGCGCCGTCTGGAGTCGCATAAGAAGATCGGTTTCGAACATGACGCCTTTGTCGGCATGGATCGAGGTGAGTTTCTTCCATACGGCAGCAGAGGTAAGTTCGTTCTTGATTTGAAGGAACGTAGACTGATCGACGGTCCCGTAGATGATCTCACGGACCTGCGCCTCCTTCTGCAACCACTCCTCTATGGCATCCTCATGCTCATCCAGCTCCTTATCCGACAGCGGGCTGATGGATTGCTCCTTGTAAAAGGATCCATTTCGCTCCTGAAGCTCCTCAGGTTTACGCGCCGTACCAATGACGTGTCGGCAAAGCTTTTTTGACGTTAGCGTGTTCATGATCCGGGCTGAGTATGTCAGCCAATTGGATCCATTGCTAGCGAGCTTCGGGACTGTGACCTTACTGGTCGAGACATCGTAGGTTTCGTCGGGGCCCATAACCTCTTCGCAGTGGACCGTACGAGAGGAGGATCAGGTAGAAGATGGGAGGTTAGTAGAACTGAGTAGACAACGAAGTAGAACCTCAGTGAATGAATAACAACACTGAACTGTATTGAGTACCTGAGTAGACAACGAAGTAGACTACGAGATATCAGCAATACATAATGAATGAGAGATAAACGAGACTTACACCTCAGTGAATGAATAACAACACTGAGGTGAGTCGGAGACGGAAACGGAGAAAATGATATCATCCGGTAACTAAGTAAGTATCCGATGTAGGTATAACGGGTGTCGAGAGTGATCCTCAACAACTGTATGCTACTGTGTACCATATAGTCCTGCGAGTTCCTGGCATAATCCCCCGGGTGACCGAGAAAGATTCTTTGTGAAGAATTTCTTCTACGTTAGGAAGTTATGGGTACGGAAGAGGGTTTGAAGGCAATTGCAGTCGGAGGATGGATGGAGGGATGCATAGCCTACATAGCCCTTGAAATTAGAATATAGTTGAAATAGATTTGATCCATATGAAAACAACTTTCGCACCAATGAAACCAACACCATAATGCCAGTAGGGAACTGACGACCCCCTAATACAACCCAGAATAACACTCCAACTGGCCTCAATCTACGGATGAGAGAGAGAGCCTGAATGCCATGATTCTCGAATTCTCATACGTTAGTGAGGACTCAAACGGGGCCAAAAGAGGGTTTGTCCAGGATTCGACATAATATCTGAAGACGAATGAGTGACGTGTTGACATCCATCCACAGGGCGATGATCATGTATTATGGTTCCTGAACATGATGCGGACAACAGGTCACAGCAAGTTGCAAGCAAGGATTCAGGAAATGGTGACCGGGCTTCGGTACACCGAGATCCCGGACCACATTGTTCAAGACGTCAGGGCGAGTCGACTCTTGAGTTTTCTTCATACCCAACCACCATGAGACCATCCACTCGTTGTTTGAAGGAACTGGAGCGCATCTACCTTCGGCACAAGAGCTCCAGCTTCATCGGCCTTGGCCGTATGGGACACGAGATGGCGTTCAACCTGTTTTCCAAACAGCACGCAAAAGACAACGAATCCTATTTCGTCGTCTGTGATGCCGTCCCAGACAGTGCTAAAGCCTTTTGCGAGAACTTCCTCGGCCATTTCCCCGGTGCGAAGATCGCCATCGCGACTACACCTGAGGAGTGAGTGCGAGTGCTTTAAGGATAATGGCCAAAAAATCTTGTAGTGACGCTGAACAGAGCGACATTGGCCTCACAAACAGTAATCACCATGTTGCCTTCTTCCCCACAGGTTAGGTCCGTGTATTCTGAAGGAGTCTTGCCAGTCCTGCAAGGGTTGCCAACGGAGCAAAGAAGAGCGACTCTGTGCATCGATTCGACGACATTGGATGTCACTGTCGCCAGGGAAGTCGCTGCAGAGGTAATCGGCACAGGAGCGGAAATCGTGGATGCTCCGGTCTCTGGCGGTGCGTCTTCAGAAATTTTGAGTGTGCATATATGCTTACATGCCATTTTCATCAGGCGTGACTGGAGCAAAGGCTGGCACTTTGTCGTTCCTTGTTGGTGGTACCGAAGTGTCTTTCAAGCGGGCAGAAGGCATTCTTTCGCTCATGGGGCAACGGATCATATACTGCGGACCATCGGGATCAGGCCTCGGTGCTAAAATCTGCAACAACGTGAGCGTGGCTGCCCCTTTGTTCTCCACTTGGTCTAATTTTCGTGTGAAGCTTGTCCTCGGAGTTCAACAGATCGTGGTTGGCGAAGCGATGCTGTTGGGCAAACGGCTGGGTTTGGATCCTGCCGTTCTGGCTGGTGTTATTAACAGTAGCACCGGAGGTTGTTGGGCTTCGTCTGTCAATAACCCTGTACCCTTCTCGCTACCAGGAAAGTCGCCGCCGTCTGAGCGTGACTACGAAGGTGGATTCGCAACGGCGTTGATGTTGAAGGTCTGTCATGTCTTCCGACCGAGCTGGTCTTTGTGTTTATGAGTTCTGCAGGACATGGGTCTTGCAACAGACATCGGGAAACAATTGAAGAGTCCTCTGCCCCTGGGGGAAGCGGCTGAGAGCATTTATGCCCAAGTTATTAAAGAACAGCCCGTGTTGTCACGCAAAGATTTCTCGTCTGTGTACCAGTATCTGGAAGGCAAAGCTAATTAGCTTCATTGGACAATGTGCTATGTAAGTATCCAGAAGTATTCTTGAAAATGATGCATCGGCGGAGAAGAATTGGGTTCGCGTCAAAGAAGCAGGTTACGTAATAAATGAGATTAAGCAGTTTGGTTGGCAACGTTCATGAGCCCTGCTTGAGTTGGACGTGAATTGTCTCCTTGTGTGCGCATTCTGCATATCCTCTCACTGTGATGGCGGACGCCAAGAAAAAACCAAATGCTATCATCTTTGGTGCGCCCACTTCAACCTCGATTTGCTCACTGCTCCTCACATTCCCTATTGTTTATTCAGGCGGTCTGAACACCTGCTCGCGAGCTGTGGCGGCTTTGCTAGTGCCATTCGATGGCGAAGCTTTGGTCTCGGTACGCCTTATCGACCTTAATCATGTGAATCGATCGTACTGATAATTCTGTAGCGCCTGCGAATTGTCGATAAATTCTCAGTGCATCCTGCTACAACGTATGGACCCGATCCCAACTGCTACTCCCTCTCTTATATTTTATCTCAGTTATGTCGGTGCCGAGTTTCCGAAGATTCTTGAGAAACACGAGGTGGAGTACAGGCAGGCGAACTTGACCGTCGCAGGTGTGTTTCTACGCTCTATTCATCACAACATCTCACTCGTTTCCTTTAGCTGCTGTCCAGAGTTCGTTCGATCCCCCTGAAGGCCAGGACCCTTACGACTACGTTTTTGATTTCACGGGCGAAGTGAGACATGATCGTACTGAGATGGTGAGTCCATGTCAACTTGAGTATTTCATCATGTTCATTGTTTGCGCATTAGATCCAAATCAATACTACTTATAATGTTGCTCGAATGATTGGACTAGAGGCTGCAAAACGGAAGGTGAAGGCGTATGTTCGGATTCAACAACCCTTCTATGATACCGGCAGCTCCAGCAAATCGTCTCATTCCGAGAAGGAGGACATCAAACCTGTTGATACCCTTGGAATCTGGTGGCATGAAACACTACGGATGCTAGCAGCGATCGAGGAGTTCGTCCATCTTCTGCTTCCTCGGGTTATATCTGATGTCCGCCCCTAGCCTCAATCTAATAATTTTGCGGATCGGATTTGTTTATGGACCATACACTGACTTTGGTATTGGTACGCCGGCTATACTCGTACTGTTTCTGGGGCTTGGATGGTTGTTTACCTTTTCTCAAAGTTGCATCTGGGATTACAGTTGCTTCTGTGTACGGATACTTGAAGAAGCCGATGAAGTCTATGTGAGTTTCTGCGAGTGAGAACCACTGATTTGCGTCCACTAATTGCTCTTCTCGTCAGGTGGTCACCGGGTAAGAACCCAAACAATACTGTTCACGTCGACGACGTCGCCGGTGCCGCGTGGGCCTGTGCCCACTGGATGGCTTCCCTTGGCCGCAAGGCTGCCGACTCACTCGCAGGGGAGGAGATACCTTTCCACAATGACAAGAAGAAGGTCAAGGAGGTCGAAGGGATGCCTCCTCACGATCAGAAGCTGATTGCTCCGATGTTCAATGTGGTAAGATTAACTTCATGCCGCTTTGTGACCTGTCAGTGACCATTTCTATCAAGGTTGATGATTCGAATAGCACGCTACTTAGCATTGGGCAGGTTGCGACATCCTTCTTCGGGACAACCTTTGAATTCTTTTCTTTTGTGGAGACGACCGTTCTCAAGGCATATTCCCTCCTTTTATTCCCCAGTTTCGGGTTCCTAATCATAGTTTTTAGTTGATGGATGACCATGTTGAAGACATTAACGAGCATCATGTTAGCGGCTGGCTAGAAATGATCCAGAAGTCAAATCCGCCGATTCCTAACACCCCTCTATCCGTATACATGGATAAATTCATTCTGTCAAAACAGGTGGTTGCATTCAACAATACGAAAATCAAGGAGATTGTCGGCTACCAACTGAAAAAGCCTCATTTTGACCATGATACAATCAGGGAAGTTGTGGATAAGTGGAAGGAAGAAGGAAGCTGGCCAATTCTCTGAGTCTTACTGTGGTTTACCTATTTGTCGGCTTTCTTTTCCAACATTTATGAGATTTTATGGCTGCACCAATACCCTTCATCTTTGTTACGATTACAGTAGACATTCATTATAAACTCATGTAATGTACGGTTTCTGTCCAATTCTAGTTGTGTGGTCAACGCGTACATATGCCTTGTCTATATTAATGTCAAATTAATTAATGCTCCGAGTCCTTATCCTATTGAACCAGCTACACTTCCTGATTTCGTTTTCAACATTTTGATTACCGAACTCCTTTTCCCCGGGCATGTAAAACACCGACGGCAGTTTCACCCACGACAGCCCACGACTCTGAGAGTTTTCTTTCTATCCTCAAGCTTTATCACGACATTCGTCTCGAGCTCTCGGTTGAGACTGAATCAACAGTTGAACAGAGTTCTTTCCGGATGGACAGAGCATATCATTAACCAGAACAGTTATGTCACTAGAAGGATTTCCCAGAGATTACGAGCTTCTACCACTTGCAGCACCGTCGGAGCAGCCTAAGACACCCATGGGCGAAGAGGAACAGCGTCTGAAGCCTGAAGCCAGGCGAGGCGACTTGATCGCCAACTATACAGCGCTGGTGAATGTTTTTTGCCCATGCATACCGTGTTACGGAGACGCCTGACACCTATCGCAGTCGGCTATTGGGGTATGGTTGCACTTCCTAGTGAGGGATGGCTTACTTTAACCTGATACAATCAGGCTTTGGTCATCATCACTTGGGTAGTCGTCTTACGCAATGATCCCACTGCCGTTGGCTGGTTTGCTCTACATCCGCCGTTACAGGCCCTTTCGCTCTCGCTTTTCGCGTATGGTAAAATCTTCGTATTACATTACTTATGGATTCGCGTTGATGCTGAAGTTTCAGGGATCTTGACTCTTCAACCAACCTCTCAGCCCAGAACCAAAGCAGCTGGATTGATCCGTCATCAGGTTGCAATCTTGTTGCTGGGGATTCCCTGTCTCCTGCTTGGAACTGCGGCTGTTGCGTACAACAAATGGATCCACAACAAAGAGCATATGACTACTTGGCATGGGGTGCGAGACTCTCACGAGCACTAGCCAAGGGAGCGAAAGATTTACTTCAACACATAGACCTTCGGTTACCTTGCTTTACTTTGGATTTTTGTTCAAGTGGCTTTAGGTGGCGGGAGCGTTTGGTTCCAAGGTGCGGCTTTTGGTGGAGGTGTCAAAGCCAAAGCATTGTGGAAATATCACAGGTGACGCTGACCATTGTTCCATTCATCACTCACTACTAATATGCCTTCTTATCAGACTATCTGGATACTTCTTGTTCACCACCTTGCTGTTCACCGCGCATCTGGGCGGAGGTTGGTCTAATTGGGGAGCTAAATATACCGGATCTGGTCTCAGGGCCATTACTTACACACTTACGCCATTCCTGACTCTAGTTGCAATACTTGTGCGCGTGAGGTGCGCGTTCGTCCTTTTGTTGGCCGTCCATATTCTCATAACCCAGCAGGTTGTCGAAGATGACTTTCTTTTCTTAGGGTTAGGGTAAATGCCAAAGGCCTTCGTGAGTAGCATGTGCCACAGACATCAGAACACCCAGCATCCATTAAATAATATATAATTGTATTATGCTACAAGCTGCAGCTCATGACGAAGGAACGGAGTGGGAAGTTCGTGGTGGAGAGGGGATAACATCATCCAAGAAGCCGGGCAAGAAACGCTCCATCCTCTCATGCGTGGCATTCCATAGTGTCCGTTGGCGTTCCTCTCTGTCATCGTCTTCCGAGGATGGTGGTGGTACGAGGATGCCGACAGCGTTCATAACAAGCACGACGTTTTTCAGCGATTCTGGAATAGCCTCATACTACAGGAAAAATGTGAGGAAAATGAAGAAGCTTATTACTGGCAACTCACCAATTGATCGCCTTTGTCAATATTCATCAATCGGTCGAGTAAATCCAGGATTTGGATCCACAGAATTCGGAAGTCAGCTTTCGCTTGGCCTTCCCTGATGTCGAGGTGCATGAATGCTTTGCATAGAAGCGCAGAAGCTCGAAGTCGAGTTTCTGGCATCCCGTGAGGGTCTCGATGGAAGACCTCCGGTTTCAAAAGCTCGTCCAAGAGTGGGAATATAACTCGATTGAAGATCTCTTCGACTTGAGTGTGATCAGCTTCTTCGAACATGATGTGGGGGCCGAGTAAGGCGCGCTGTAGTTGGCTGATTGCATTGTGACGAACTTCACGGGCAGCATTTGCTGATTGACGCGAAAGTGACATGAGCAACGGTAAGCATAGTTGGCGCCAAGCTGTACAACATAATGGGTTTCGAACGTCGTGTCACAGGAAAGTCGTATCATACCTTGACTTTTCGGCAGGTTGGATGTATCTATGATATGTGAAAGTGATTTATGGAGATTGAAGAGGAGCTCGATGGCCTTCTTTCCACGGGCGACTGGAGGCGAGCTGGGGTACGAGCTTAGAGACGCACAGTTAGATTTCGTCCGGACATGTAACTCACTTTGCTGTTGTCAGAGGCTCTGCACGACGACCTCTTTGTTGACGGCTTTCAGTGGCCGTCCCCGCAATCGTGGCAAACTCATCGAGAACGGTAATCAAACCAGCAAAGTTGTCGATGGAGACCAGCTGCTCCGAACCGTCAGCAGTGATGCTGGCGATGAGATCGAACGACATCCGTGACGCTTCTGAGTTTGGCATTGTGGATCGAACGAGGGCAAAGACAAGATTCCACTCCGTTTGAGAGCTGTACCGCATTTTAGCTCAGTATATGTACGAAGAAGTCGAAACTGAGTACCTAACGATGTCCCTATGTTTCTGGATGATGAGAATGACGCCCGCAATCACTTGCTCGCCCACGGAGCTTGCGATCGACGGAGGTAGTCCCGATAAAAGATCGAACGAGACATATATTTGATCCCGAAGAGAAGGCTAGAGTATCATATCAGCCACCAACGTGTTTTAAGAATTTCGGGGGCTTACTTTTTGGGCTAGAATCAGACAGATTCGAAGCAAACTTACAACAGCGCGCTCAATCAAGAGGACGCTGTATTGGGTCGCAGCTGAAAGCAGGGCCGAGAGGTGCTCGAACACTATTGGCCTGAGTCAAGGTAAGAATTGGTGTAGATACTTCATAAGAACACGAACCAAAGCTCCTCGATATGCTGCGGTGCTTGACACGATATGCTGACCATCGTTTCCAAGAGAAATATGGATGCTGGGTCATACGGAAGGGAGAACGGAGCGTCATCGGATTCCTGCTTCAACTTCGTGACAGTTCGTTCATGCGCGAGGGCTTCCAGGGCACGGATAGCGGCCACTAATGCCTCGAGATCGAGTTGCCTAAGGACAGCAATTCATGAGCCTCAATTTCACCACCCAGATGAAAGCGTACATGATTTGGCTGTAAAGCTCGTCAAGCCGGCATGATGTTATGCAGTCAATGGTACAGAGCGTATTCTCGATATCGGCGTCAGTTGCATCGGGCACCAAGGTTTCTGCACTGGCTCCATAGGGAGTCATTAGATATGATGATAATGCAGACAGCAGTCCACCATCGCTTCTAGCAGCTGGTCGAGGGGGTTGATTTCCTCGTAAAGGAATCATAGAAACGCCTCCAAGAAAGTCTTCCATCTGCAACATCCTCGTGGGGAGCAAAGAATGAAGGAAAAGATTCTGGAACATTTCAAAGATCTATGGAACCATGCATTCAGCCAAAGGTAGACTGGGAAAGAATATTTGTATTACCTGTGTCCAGCCCTCTCGCAATGCATTGCCATTCCCATTGACAATATTGAACAACACGACGGCGGCAAGCTGGCCCTTGAAGTTCGTCCCGAACTTGACAGAGAGATTGGAGACTGTGACAGACTGCCCTTCAATATCAATGACATGGTAATTGGGTACTTGAACAGGGAGAGACTCCGATAATAGGCTCGTCGCTTCCGAAAGCGAAACCACAACAAAATCGAAGACATCGGGCAGGTGAAAGTGGCCAGCAAGGGTGGCGCACTGTCTGAATCCAGAAATAGCCCGTTGCATGATGTACTCCTCCTCGAAGCTAATGAAGGCGTAAGCAATCGCAGAGATTACAGGCTTCCAGACAGTCTTGAACATGTCAATGTCAAATGAAGACGTGTTGCACATTATGAAGTCGCCTAATCGTAAATTAGCGACTGTGAAATCGGGTACGTATGTCACACACCAGCCTGACGTGAACGCGCCAAGAGCTCCTTCCAGGCATAATCAAACCCTAATTGCCCTGTATGTTCTTCTGGCATGACAATTTCTCGTTTGCGAATGGAATCGTAGATGTTTTGCTACAAAGTATTTAATAGGCAAGAAGGTCAGAAGTTGATGAATTTACCAGGAATTCCGGGGAGAAGTTGGCACCATCGTTAACGCCTCTCAAGTTCTTCTGATAATCTTCGATGCTCATTCGTTTCTAAATCAAATGTAAGAATCAGAGGGGAAAAATGATTGGAATGACGAACGCGAATTTGAGGATTATGCAGATCCGTGTTCAACATAATGACAGAATATGCTAAGACATAGACAGCATCTTCGCTCTTAATCTCCTCTGGGAAGTTCATGTCAAGACTAGTCAGCAATCCTAGGGCAAAAAAACGAACCTGGGCCAGCAGCGAAGTAAATGGATGCAAAAGTTTCAGTAATTCGAGAAATTTGCTGAGACTCTCCTGGCAGCCGGAAGGTTTCCAAAAGCTCCCGCATAGCGTCAGCGATTGGTTTCTGGAAGGGGTAGGTAAGAAAGGTTTTTACACATAAATAAGGGACATACGTTTTTGAAATCAAAAAGTCCAATGAAGGCTTTCAAAATGTCGATATTGTCAGGCTTCGAGATGAAATCCCCAAGTAAACGCTTATCAAGCCTGGTACATCCTTTCAAGAACGTGGCAAGACTTTGAGCCTTGGAAACCTGTGGCGACAAGTCTGTATATATAAGTTTGTTCTCCTCAAGGAAGGCAATCCCAGATTTCGGTTTCGAATTGAATCGTGCTGCGCCAGCCAAGATCAACTTCTTCTGCGATTTCGTTTGTATAAGTGATTCCGGGGGACAGGCAATCTAATACAGATCTCGTAAACATGAAGAGAAGAGGTTGAGTATATAACTAACGGTAGGCCATGGTTGTGGGTCCTAGAAGTCCTGTCAGCAATCCAAGCTACAAGATTAGACAAAAAGAGTACATACACCCTCAGCGCGCGCAGCCATATCTTTGACAAATGATAATAACAGTTCCAAGCATAGATACTGTGCATTTCGTTGTTGGGCATCTTCGTATGGATGGTCAGAGGGATACACAGCCTGAGAATGTGCACACGTCAGTCAACCACATCATCCTAACACCTCACTGAACAGCATAGATAGTACCTTCGTCAAGAAATCAACAAGGCGCTCAAAAAGGTTCTCGCAATTAACATCACAGTCATAATTCGCGTATAGGTCGACCATGAAACTGGGATGGCGGGAAATTTGGCTGAGAGTTTCCAGAATCAGGTTACGTGTTTCTCCTCGTGCCGGTGCGACCAACACGCGTGAAGGAACAACAGCTCCCTTCTCTAGCTCTGGCTCAGATCTTGCTGCTCCTGTCTCGAGCACTGGTGGCGTTCCCAAGTTCGGCGTGCCGGGCCTAGGCGTTCCTGATGCCTTCTTTCCGATAATTGGTCCATTGTGCTGACCCTTTGTATGAGGGAGAGCCAACCGATCAATTGTGAAGGCCAGGAATAACTCCTGCTGGAGCTTCAGGTGTTTCCGCATTGTATCGAAAACGGTTGATATAGTGCGAAGCGAAAGGTGCAAGACAGAGGTATTTTCAGATCGAGCGAGTTGAAAGAGGAATTTGCAGCCAGGATCAAGCACAAGTGCCTCTAAAGACGGAAAATCCGCAATCCTGGGTCCAGATTCTTCGAATGCTGCGTTCAAGATACCCAGTGCGATAAGTCGCGTCGAATCAGTATGCTGCTGGTCGTTCGGGTCTAAAACATTGATAAGAACGCGCAGAAGCTCGAGTATCGATGGTAATCCATCTGTTACTTGCA
Source organism: Hypsizygus ulmarius (assembly GCA_018851835.1). Lineage (NCBI taxonomy): Eukaryota > Fungi > Basidiomycota > Agaricomycetes > Agaricales > Lyophyllaceae > Hypsizygus > Hypsizygus ulmarius. Next base: position 2,169 of record JABCKG010000294.1, on the reverse strand, counting down.
CGTTCATCAGTCACTCCAGAACAAGAGTATTTTCACGTACACTGAGGCCGGTCAACTTGAGGTGTGGTCGGCGTTCGTGGGAATACTACGTCCTCCCGCGCAGACGAATTCTCCAAAGTGACCTCTTGCGAGTCTGCATCATCTTCGTCGCGCGGTTCCACAGTCGGTACTGTCATTTTGATTTCACCTTCTGGCATGTCTTCATCGACTGTCCGTAGTTTTGCTTCTTCTGTGTGTGAATCTAAATAATGTAGACGCGAAAACACAGTCCTGACAAGGGCTTGCATGGTATTCTCCGCTGAGCGGCGAAGAGTCTCTAGTGTCGCGATGAGTAAGTCGGCACTAGGGAGAAGAACTGGTCTCTATGCTTACCACTAAGTCGTATTTGGCAACAGGTCGTCAAAACAGTTTCCAACATTTCACATACTTCAATGTCGCCGAGTACTTCCCCAACACTCCCACACAAGCAATCTTCTATGACTGCCATAATCCTGAGGAGCACGACTTCATCTCCGGAGGAGTCACTGGCTTCAAATTTGCAATGAGAGACAGTGCTACTCAGTTCGACGAGGGCTGGTTCAAGACCGATCGAACTTGGAGAGATGAGCCCACAAACGAAGAGATTATGCAACGCAGATAGCGCAGCAGATGTGATTGGACCAGTGGAAAGTGGCGAACGAATAATGGCAAAGAAAGGCGCAAGGATGATCGGCAATTCAATAAGAGTGATATCTGGCGAGACCGTGTCAGGTGGATCAGTTTTCAGCTGTATCCGACGTGTCAGCGTACCATCGACATCTCGGACCGCTCTTTTCAACTCCTGGAACCTACCCATGAGCTCAGATTCTGTGTTACCTCGCCCTGACATGTGCGCCGCATGGGAAGAAGTCGATATTCGGAGACCAAGGTTGCTGCGTAGTGTGGAATCCATCGCGGTGACGAAATGGGTTGAAGAGGCCCATCGAGAGTTTTTGCGCATTGCAGACGTAACTGAGAGAATTTCAGAGTGCAGGACATGCTTATGGGAGACAGTCTTGCGCGTTTTTCTGGTGGGATCTGTTGAAGTCATTTCAGCTGAAGAACACGCTGGAGCACGTCCGTGACACGATCGCCTTTCATTGATCCCGCTGATGTAATGTATTTGCTGCAGAAGGATCAAGTAAACTACAGAAAGGAGGGACGACTGATGGTGTCTGTCTAGGAGAGACTACAAGTAAACATGAGTTCGAGATTGGACGGACAACTGTGACAAACTACTTAAGTACTGTAATACTGTACTCTTACGACCAATTCTTCACGTAACGCGTAACATGGGGCCTTGAAGTGAAGGAATTTAACAAATGTAACGCGTAACAAAAAAAATTGAAGAGTGTTACAGACCAAAAAAGAGAGGCAAATTTCTCAAAATTTCCCAGCTTACAGCTAAATTCATATCGATAGGCGGGTCGAAAAAATAAAACATCAACAGTCGGAAGCCGAATAACGTGCAGAACAGCAGGCGGCAACACACGCGTATCAGGCCGCCATCGGCATCTTCTCGGTTTGCTGAGTCTTCGTCACAATCATCACATCGGAGGGCAATTTCTGAACCCCGCCTATATCAATAATTTCTTGGCGACCCGCCTATCTATATAAGAAAGGAGAGTCTGTTTTCCCCACGGTAGAGACAAACCCCAAATATGGAAGCCAGCTCGGGGATCTCGGGTTCTGCTCCATTGAACAACCTCATCGGATATCATTCACTCACTCACTGAAAGTTCCAGAAACATTCATGGAATACTCAATGTCAATTGACCACATTGTCACCATGCACACTGGAGCTCTAGTGTGACAGAACTATCCAGCCGCTGACAGAGTTTAAACTACTTTATTGCCCCTGCATACCATGAATTTCCTTTACCAGCTGTGGGCACTGTTGCTGGCGGTTTACTAATTCAAGCTGTGTGTAGATAGGTACCAATGCATTGTATGCACTTCGAGTTCTGAAGGGTGCCATGAAGCCACTCAAGGCAGTGCTGCACCACCGTGCAGCACTGCGTTGGTGGGGAGCGGCACTGTTGTTCACTATCATGCGAAAGATTGATGTTATTGAAACAAAAATCATCAAGAGTCACACACTTCGAACTCATGTCTGAAAGCTTCTCTCCGTGCGAAGCACGGGTTAGCTGC
>JABCKG010000292.1:0-14552 GCA_018851835.1 Hypsizygus ulmarius | reverse complement strand
TTGCATATTTTATTCCTGTGGTTCTAAACCGTAGACCAAGAGCGCCGTAAATACAGAACCATACAGAATTGTGAATAGATGTTGCTGGTGCCTGAATCTTGAACTTGGCATTAGTGGCGGCAGTCGAGAGAGGTGGGTGGAGCACAGAGATGCTGGAAATGAAGGTCAGAATCAGCCCTGGAGTTGCTTTCATGGTCATCAGAAATGAGCATGAGTCGAAGACGCGCCCTGACGCGTCCTCGCTCAGTCAAAGCATAGGCAATGTGTCAAAAACCTGGCCATAGAGCCAGCCACTGCTTAGTGCTTCGAGGAACCTGTCTCTTGACATTCTTAATGAGTTTCAGTCCTTCGAAAATTTCAATCGGGATGTCTAGCGGACTGCCGAGGGTCGTCGTTGGCAATGAGCGCGACGAAGACGAGTGCCCAGGTCATGTCCATCTGGTATCGAGATTGATGGAAGGGTCGGGCAATCAAAAAAGGGTTTAGAGAAAGGATTTAGAACTAGAAGGGGGGTAAGGAGGCCTCGTCTAGAATCAAATTTAGAAGAGGGTGCAGTTCCAAGATTCGAATGCCAAAGTTATCGATATGGTAAATGGCATCACAGCTGATCTCGCTTAGGCAGTTTGGAATTTATTCTATGTTTCTAAATCCCTGCGGGAAGTCATCCATTATTGTATCAGAGCTGCAGACAGGGATCACAAATATGTACTTTCTCATGTGTTTGATAATAAGTACCTTGACTTTAAGCATGTTCTTGATGACATGCATCAGGACCCCTGAAAATTCACCCATATGTATTTTGGAATCTGGATAAAAATGGGCCTTTGGAGAGTGAGGTTGAACCTAATCTGGATATAATCCAGCAGTTTTGGAGACATATGATGGTCCAGAAGTCCGGATACAGGTCACGGGTGGCTGGGAGGTAGGTCCACAATCCAGATATGAATTGACCTGGGTGCAAAAACTTTTACGTGCAACATCTGTTTAGATTTTTTTAAAGATGAAATGTGTCTCCTTGATATTTTTGTCAATAATTTACATAGCAACCATTGTACAAGATTTTTTCCTGAATGCTGTACCAATATGGAGAACACACAGCAGGGCCTGGATATCAACTGGATGTTGCTTATTTCTCCCGCACAGCTACATTAGCAACTCCACGCTGTCAGTTGGGATGCAACGACAGTAGTGCCAGGAAAGGCCAAGAAGTGTTGGAACTGTAACACCAAATCAACCGTGGCAGTGGCGTGATTTTTGACTTTGAAAGTCTTTTTTCTGCTTTTTTTGAACATCCTTCCAAGAATCCGGATATAAATGGGGCCCTGGCGATGTTGGTCGTAGAATCCGGATAAACTCTGGCCAAAATGGAAAAAATAATCCGGATATCGGATTTTTTGAGTTTAGACATACATCTGAGGGGGCTTTCGGGGGTCCTCACGCATCGCACATCGCGCCCTCTCAGCTTTGAATCAAACTCCGCCACACCCTCTGCACAGCGCTGAAGCATCGCACTCATGAAAGCATGTCACTAGAAATATCAGACATTCACACCATTAGAGTCCTATGGCAGTCCCATTGACAATACCAGACTTTTTTGCCCGCAGAGTGGAAGTCGGAATGAATTCATCGCAAGTGCTGTTTTCCTCTCCCTCCTAGCGGAGTTCAAAAATACCGACCTCTCGACAAGGACCCCGCGTCAGAAAGCAGACTAGTCGTGCACTGCGAATGCCCCAAGTACCACAGCGCACGACCTGATTGTGTCTTTCACCTTTTGTCCAAAGCAGCAGAATTGAAGAGCACCTCTCTACACCCAAGGCTTCGCGATGGTCTGTCCTTAATAATGTTTTGGAAACGATGAGTGTCACGAATTTTTTCCTTGTGGTCAGGTCGTTCTTGCGGCATCGATATGTACGAAAGGCGGCAAAGGCGAGTGAATTTTCAGCAGCACGAAACATCAAGACTGACGAAGAAAACGCAGCCGTTATATCTCGCCAATTCCGAGACATGACGCGAACGAGGATCGAATCTCTCCTCGCCTCATTCCCCAAGCTCATTCCAACAAACACACAACACACATCCGTCGAAACAGCCGACGTGCGATATGTGTACCAGCCATTGGAGGATCTGTACATCCTATTGATAACAAATAAGGCGTCCAATATCCTGCAAGATATCGACACCCTACACCTGTTCGCCCGTGTCGTTTCCGATATGTGCAGGAGCGCGGACGAGCGCGAAATCCTAAAGAATGCTTTCGAGCTGCTGGGGGCGTTCGACGAGATCGTGAGCTTGGGATATCGGGAGAACGTCAACTTAATGCAGGTGCGGAGCGTATTGGAGATGGAGAGTCACGAAGAGAAGATCCAGGAGATCATTGCGAGGGTGCGCTTGTTCCCAAATTCCCTTTTCGCTGTGACGTTAACATCTGAATATCCATACAGAACAAAGAAGCCGAGGCAAAAGAAGAACTCAAGCGCCGTGCGAAGCAACTGGAGATGCAACGAAGGGAACAGCAACGACGAACAGCTGGTGGCGGCATGGGCAGCAGCTATCTTGGAGGCGGCGTTTCCGGCTACTCGCCTGTCCCACAGCGATTCGATGCACCAGAGGTTCCTTCGCCTGTTACACGCCTGGCTTCTTCGCCGGCTTCACGTAGCCCAGCCTTCAAGGGTTCAGGCATGAAACTGGGCACGAAGAAGACGAAACAGGCGGAGCTTCTCGATGCGCTTGGTGGGGAAGTTTTGGCCTCAACTGCCAGTGCAGGCGAAATTTCCACACCTTCGAGCCCTTCCGTTACCTCTTCGCCGGTGCAGAAGCACGATGGACGAGGTAGCTTACCGGACGTCGATGTCGAGAGGTGCGTCATATCAATCTACTATATTTCTATGCATATACTCACCTCCAGCCACCAGCGTTCACGTCGTCATTAGGGAACAGATATCACTTTCTCTTTTGCGGGACGGCGGCGTGCAATCCATGGAACTCAAGGGCGACATGAACCTCCAAATCTCCGATGCAGCATACTCGCACCTCCGGCTCACGCTTTCACCAACAACGGACTTTGGCGGGAACAGCCTGCAGTTCAAGCAGCACCCCAACGTCGCAAGGTTCGCACCAGGCCAGGATCGTGTTGTTGCACTTAAGGACCCCTCGCGTGCATTCCCTGTGGGACAGAGCTTGGCTGTTCTTAAGTGGAGATATGCTGGGACTGATGAAAGCAATGTGCCGTTGTCAAGTAAGTGTGATAATTCCGAGGTATCGTAACTGTCCTGATGAACATTCAGTCAATTGCTGGCCCTCGCCTTCCAACGATGGGACATGCGAAGTCAGCATTGAGTATGAGCTCGAGAACGAGAGTGTCACGCTCTACGACGTCGTCATTTCTATCCCCCTGCCGTAAGACCGTTCCTTTCAATGGAGGAGCTCCTGTGACTCATTTCGTTCCTCTCTAGTGCTGGTTCCTATCCGACCGTTTCATCGCACTCCGGCGAATGGTCCCTGGACCCCGGTTCACACTCGCTCGCATGGTCCGTTCCACGTGTTGCCGCATCCGACGACACGCGTACAGGATCGATAATATTTACGGTTGGCGGGGACGATGCTGGTGCATTCTTCCCGGTAGAGGTGGCCTTCATTGGGCAAGGCAGCTTGGCGGGAGTGGGTGTTGCATCAATCAGCAAAATCGGTGGCGGGGATGATCCGGCATTCTCTGTAGATGCAATTGTTACGACTGATGAATACCTTGTCGTATGAGTATTCAATCGACTTACATACAATGATACATTTTCTTTTTCGAAAGCCAAGCTCATCTTAAAAACATCTTAAAGAGAACGGCGAGTTGACGGAGGAAGATGAATGGAAGATGACTAATTGCACGCGTGCTGTCACAGTCACGTCACACTTACACTTGAAAGTAGACCGTCATGAGCGTATGCTAAATTTCTGTCGCCACAGCTGCTGCCTACTGACGTTTTGCAAACCAGACTTTTACGATTGCCGAGCCCATGGATGAGGATATCCTCAGTGATATTGTCCCCAGTAACATCGTTTCGCGCCAGGTGAGCCTTGAAACGTTCATAGAAATTGCTGTACATTGATGCCAACGTGCTTTTAGCCCAGCCAAGGCGCCGATGGCGAGAGCGAATACGGAGACGATGCCATGGATGAAGATGAACTTATTAGCGAGACGGAAGAGAACCTGGTAAATGTCATCGCAACTTTCATTCAGTTACATGCATTCTGAATATACAGTCTCTGCAGGGTCCCTCATCAGCTCAAGAAACAAAATCTCAGGCCACGGAGGACAGGAAAAGAAAGAAACAACATCGGAAGGCGGCAGAGGGACAGTTGCAAGTCAAGCGGCAGGAAATGGACAAGGCAAAGGTGCGTTGTGCGCTTGTCAGATTCTGTTGAAATGGATAACAAACGCGTTACAGATCGCGGATGCCGTGAAGAGATACTCGTATCTTTTAGGACAAACAGAGCTGTTCAAGCACTTCGTAGATATCAAGGTCGGTTGAAATAATTCACTTGTTTGTGGTGTTGCTCATGCTCGGACAGCGTGCCAAAGACCCAGAATATGCCGCCATGATGGATGCGCAACCCAAACCCAAAGGGCGTGGACGGAAGAAAGCCAAGTACGCACTTTTCGTTTCCCTCGATCTTATTAGTAATCCCCAACATCAGTGATACTGTTGCCCGGCATCGAAAATCTGAGAAAGAAGAGGATGAGGAAATGCTCAAAGACGGAGAGCTGGCGGCCGACGGGAATGATCAGCCATTTGTCTTTGAAGAATCTCCAAGCTGTGCGTGTGTTGTATCCTTTGCTGCTTTACTGTAGGCTAATAACATAATTCAGTTATCACTGGCGAAATGCGTGCCTACCAGCTGCAGGGTCTCAACTGGATGGTTGCACTGCATCACAATGGGCTGAATGGCATCCTCGCCGACGAGATGGTTCTTGCCTTTCCTCTTTTGTTAGTGTCTCACGAAGCTTATGCTCCCAATTCAGGGCCTCGGTAAAACCCTCCAAACAATAGCCTTCCTTGCCTACCTCAAGCACTACCGTGACATACCTGGCCCCCATCTCGTAGTCGTACCGAAATCCACACTCCAGAATTGGCAGCGCGAGTTCGAGAAATGGACAACCGATGTGAATGTCGTAGTCCTGACAGGAACGAAGGAGGAGCGTGCTGAGATTATTGCTAACCGCCTCATCCCACAAGACTTCGAAGTCTGCATCACGTCATATGAGATATGTCTCATCGAGAGAAGCGCATTCAAGAAATTCTCCTTCGAATACATCATCATTGACGAGGCGCACCGCATCAAAAACGTCGACTCCATCCTGTCGCAGATAGTGCGATCCTTTATCTCGAGAGGACGCATGCTTATCACCGGAACACCATTGCAGAACAACTTGAAGGAGCTGTTCGCTCTCCTCAATTTTATCTGTCCAGAGATTTTTGTTGACTACAAGGATTTGGATAGTTTCCTGCATAAGGATGACAGTGGTGCAGATGCTGAGGAGGAGAAGAGCAAGAAGGTAGTGGAGGCTCTCCACAAGATCTTGCGGCCATTTTTGCTGCGGCGAGTCAAGTCGGATGTGGAAAAGAGCCTGCTGCCGAGTACGTTACTGTTCTTCATCATCATTTTGTATCACTGAGTTTTGGTGGTATCAGAGAAGGAAATTAACATCTATGTTGGTCTGACTGAGATGCAGCGGAAATGGTATCGTTCTGTTCTCGAGAAGGATATTGACGCCGTCAATGGTGGGTGCTGGCGGTCTTTGGCGCAAGTCGGATCGCGCTGAATTTTTTTTTTCAGGCTTAACCGGGAAAAAGGAAGGCAAAACTCGTTTGATGAATATGGTCATGCAGGTACGTTAACATTGGCGAATACTTTTTCCCTTGATCATACTGACTATTCCTCTCCGCTAGCTTCGCAAAGTGACTTGTCATCCCTACCTCTTCGACGGTGCTGTATGTAGCGCATTTTCCGCTCACCCTGGACACATAAGTCTGATATTCGGTTTGCCTAGGAACCTGGTCCTCCATATACAACGGACGAGCATCTCATCGAGAACTCTGGCAAAATGATCATCCTCGACAAGCTACTGAGCAGCATGAAAGCGAAGGGTTCTCGCGTGCTTATCTTCAGCCAGATGAGTCGCGTGCTCGATATTCTGGAGGACTATTGCTTGTTCAGGCAGTATAGTACGTGGCCTGATGTGCTTTTACATGTACACCGACTCAATGGATACGATGAGCAGAATACTGTCGTATTGACGGAGGCACAGCGCATGATGATCGAATCCTCGCCATCGACGAGTATAACAAGCCCGACAGCGACAAGTTCATTTTCCTGCTGACAACACGTGCTGGAGGTCTTGGAATAAATTTGACCTCGGCCGACGTCGTGGTTCTATACGACAGTGACTGGTGCGTTCCTTATATACCTCTGCCCACCTTGGTAAAGTGCTGACATGGATCTCTAGGAACCCGCAAGCTGATTTACAAGCCATGGATCGCGCACATCGTATCGGACAGACGAAGCAGGTGTATGTTTTCAGGTTCATCACGGAAGGCAGTGTGGAGGAACGCATGTTGGAACGCGCCGCACAAAAATTGAGGCTCGATCAGCTAGTTATCCAACAGGGCCGGACTCAGCAGGCGAAAGGTGCGTTCCTCGTTAGACTTCTGAATTCTCTGTGCTGACTGAATACAACCAGCTGCGGCCAACAAAGAGGAGCTGTTGGAGATGATTACCCATGGCGCAGACAAGATTATTAACTCGTCAGAAGAGTGAGTTTATCTCTTCACGTTTTGTCTCCGTTGTTGACCTCACCCTGACCTGTTGTCCAGGCTTCTCATCAACGATGATATTGATGCTATCATCCACCGCGGCGAAGAGCGCACTACGGAGCTGAATAGCAAATACGAGGGGCTCAACCTTGAAGACCTCAGCAACTTCAAGTCGGAGGCGTCTGTTCAGCAATGGGAAGGCGAGGACTTTAGAACAGGGGTACGTTACATTATAACTTTGTCTTGCTGCTACTTCCTCACCTACGCCCCTTTCGCTGACAGAAAAAAACGCTGAACTTCAATTTGTTATCCTTATCGAAACGTGAACGAAAGTCGAACTACTCAGTAGATAACTACTTCAAAGACACCCTGCGTGCCGGCCCGTCCAAGCCAGAAAAGGCCGTTAAAGTGCCCAGAGCACCGAAGCAAATATCTATGTTTGTTCACTCATCTTTCTTTCACCCTACTCTTGTTCATTTGGAGATTTTTCTCTCTCTAGTCAAGACTTCCAGTTCTTCCCACCAGAGTTAGCAATACTTCAAGAGCGGGAGCTTGCCGTTCACAAGGTAATATATCACCTGATATCCTAGAGGATATGGTGACACTGATGCATCCTTCAGCGACTCAATGCAATTACAGCCACGTTGCGAGAGCCAGCTGGACCTGAGGATACCCCCGAACAGCTGGAAGCTGAACGACAGGCGGCGCAGGAATTCATTGATACTGGTCAGTCGGTGTCTCTCCATTCAAGGGAGCAAACTCATGATATATCGGTAGCCGAACCGCTCACTGAGGAAGAGATGGCAGAGAAGGAGGCATACATTGAGGAGGGCTTCCCAGATTGGAGTCGGCGTGATTTTCAGCAATTTGTCAAGGCGCTCGAAGCGTATGGATGGTAAGACTTTTCTCCAGTTAAGGTATCGTCCAGGTCTTGAATGACAATCTGTGATTATAGGGGCGAATCATTTGATGTTTATGCTGCAGAAATACAAGAAAAGACGGCGGCTGACGTGGAGAAGTATTATCACACATTTGAGGAGAAGTGGAAAACATTAGCAGGTGCGTGAACATCTTCGATTGTCTGGTCCAGTCAAATAAACATTCTCTGTTCCGCTTGTCAGAGGCTCCACGGATAGAAGCTCGTATCGCAGAGGGTGAGGCCAAGCGGAATAAACGAGACAACCTCGAGTTCCTCCTCGCAAAGAAGATCGGGTCGGTGCGGTATCCAATGCAAGAGCTGGAGCTGAACTACCCCACGACCAAGGGGAAGGTGTACAGCGAAGAGGAAGACAGATACCTTCTCTGCCGGCTCTTCCATTACGGCATGCAGGCTGACGATGTGTATGAGCGGATCAAGAAGGACATCACGGAATTCCCAGTTTTCAGGTTCGACTGGTTCTTTAAGAGCAGATCACCGCAGGAGCTGCAACGGAGGTGTAATACCCTCTTGAGTATGATTGAAAAGGAAGCGGAGGCGAAACAGCAGGAGGAGATGAAGGCAAAGGGGGCCAAAGGCAAGGTATGATGGCGCCTTTCTTTTCTCATGGATCGTAGGCTGATCTCTTTGGTTAGAAACGTGGAATTGACGAGGTGCAGAAGGCTGAGAAGAAGGACTCGCGTCCTTCGACGCCGACAACAGCATCTGCGGCCAAGAGGTCAACGAAGAAGAAGAAAACGTGATGTGGCAGTCTGCATGTACATTGCCTTAGATTGGCTTCCGTTTGTTCTGTAACGTTTTTATATTACTAGAGAATTATTTATCATTGTGCTTGCTACATACCTTGTGTCCTTGGAACAACTGGGAACCCGACGTTGGCCGCGAGATCGTACCAAGAATGCATGTAGGTTGCCATGACTCCTCAGTCATCATCCCGCCTTTTGCAGCGCCTCCCCGAGGCTAATATTTGGATCTGAGGATTCGCTGGAAGCAACGCAAGTGGTCTTCTATAAATGATGAGATGTAAGTTGCCATCATGATCAGATGACTTCTCATAAGCATATGTCGGTCGACATGAGCCGCCGATCACACGCTGCACTAATAAGAAAATGTTGAAATACAAGGAACATGCTTGTTGTTAGCTATCTCTCTGATCCCTGTCAATAGTCTGTACTCTTTATACCCGTGTGTTAGTTATGCAGCGCGTTTGGTCGACATATCTTGACTCATCTGGACACCGACGGGGACAGTCCAGCAGCCCACATATGGTATGTAACAGGGGGCATGAGAACTTTTTCATTACAACGTGTTTCCAACACTGATCTTGCGGTTTTTCCTTCCCTTTTTCTTGTTCGCACCAGATGGACTCCCAGTAAGTCTGCAGCTCAAAATTCCTTCTGTTCGTGTTCAAAGTATCATCAAGCAGCTCGTCCAGGCCAGACTCCGTCTCCTCTCACGCTCATTCAACCTATTCTCAAGCAGCATCGACACGTCACATGCTCAGCGACTCCAACAGCGGTGGACCACTCGATCCCCCAAGCTTTCCCTTTGCTGGCAATGGGGGCTCTCGCGATACCCTCACTAATGATCAAAGCAACGTTTCCCTGACCGTCAATTATCAGCCATCCAAATTTTCGCCGTCGCTACTGTCACCAGGAGGAAGCAGCACCAGGAAACGTAGGGGTGGAAAGAATGGGATGGACCCAGTCATGCCGAAGCGGGGCGGCGGTGTTGAGGCCTTCAGAAGCGGTGAATCGCGGATGCCAGGACAGGGCGATGAGGACTATGACGGTGTGCAGAGCGCCTGGTTTGGTAAGGAAGGCGGGAAGACACCTAAAAAGCTGCGCTGGAACCGATTCAAGTGGATTCTCTTCATCGCCAACCTTCTCGTGCGTTTCATCTCCCCGTCGTTTCGGTCGATCCTCTCGCTGATACAATGTTCGCCCAGCTGACAATTTACTCCCTGCTCTCCCTTATATTCTGCCTGCTCACTTGGTTTAATGTCTGGAACAATGCCGACATCGTCCGTGTAGGTAATCGCCCCGAGCTAATCCTCTCCACCCTCGCCGCGTCGTTTGGTCTTCTAACCTGCCTCATCGGCTGGGCCGGTGTCCTACTCAACAACCGCAGCTTCCTCGCAGTCTATACCTTCTTCCTGTGGATTACCTTCATCTTCCTCGTTATCCCTGGCTACATTACCTACAAGCGCAGGACATTCAATCTCGAAGGAAAAGTCAATGCCCAGTGGTCGCGCAATTTGGGCGCTGAGGGCCGTGCCCGTATCCAAACCCAACTTGAATGTTGCGGATACTTCAGTCCCTTCATCGAAGCCACCGTCACCCAAACATGCTATGCTCGTAGCGTGTTGCCCGGGTGTAAGAAACCCTACATTCAGTTCGAAGACATGGTTCTCACCCGTTGGTACATCGTGGCGTTCTCTATTGTCCCGGCACACATCGCAGTCATGATTGCGGGCCTGCTGTGCTCCAATCACGTCACGTATCGCTTCGGGAAGGGGATGATGCCCAAGGCTTACCGCCTCAGCTTGAACAGTATGGCTGTCATCATGGACAACTATGCCAAGTATGTAAAGCTTGCCTCCTTTGCGTCTCCTACGTCACTCACAGCATTATTTTGCTCAGTCAATTGGCTGAGCAGTACGGCAGCGAAGTCGCGTCGGAGATCCTTTCCAAGTCACGATCCAACTTACACCTCGACTCGATGCAGACGATGCCCTACAATAGCGGCCAGCAAGCCGTCTACCATGCCAAATACGACTCTCTTGGTGCTCGCGCACCAGAGGGTGCTTCCTGAATGACCCTGTCATGTCTACGTTGCTTTCATTGATTTGACTGATGAGCATGGCCCCATTCTTTACGCACATAACACTACGCCTTTCGCATTTGCTCTCTGGTAAACACCGGATCCACTGCCTCACCACCCATACTTATCTCGTTACCCTTTCGCTCTTTACCGATACCTTGACGGTCACACTCATTTGCATACCTTATTGTAAGCCCCCACTAATCATCCGTTACTTGTAAGGATATACCCCTGACGGTCTTACACGTCGACTATTCCCCATTTCTGGATGCTTTCGGATCAGTTATGAATAAAACGACGATCTTGTGGATTCAAAAGACATGATAGTGTTCGACCAAATTTGATGAGATATCTATCACATTATAAGAAGCTACATTTCTCCCTTCAAGTCCTTTACTTTTCACGTCATATCTATCCCTCCATCATTTCCTCAGGAGGTGCGCCACCTTGCTCGGGCTCCTTGTCTTTCCGGATAGCCTGTACGACGTCATCGACTCGGAGAAGCATGCGAGCAGCCTGGAGACAGAACTATCAGCATAAGCAATAAAACAGGATAGAAGGTAACGAACTTCAATGGCGGTCTTGAGCGTTTGGATCTGTAATTGAACAAGAAATCAGCCTGGGAGTAGACAAGACGCGAGGCCCTTCCGTACCTTCACACTTGCAGACTCGTACAGTCCATAAGTCTTCATGTCCACAATCTTTCCGGTCTCGCCATTGACACCCCACGAATTTTCTCCGTTTGCATGCTTGGCCTATGTCATACAGAACCGTCATGAACATATCAGCTGCCCATTCAACACCTGCCACAAATAGAAAGGCCAACGCACCCTAAGCTCAGTCAACACCCGGATCGCATTCCCTCCGCTATTCTGCACCAACGTCCTAGGAATCACCTCCATCGCGTCCGCCACAGCTCTAAATGGCCACCCTTCAACGCCCACAATGCTCCGCGCCTTGAGGTGCAGCCCAACGCTGATGGCCATTTCCGTCGCGCCGCCACCGGGTGCAAGAACCGGGTTAAACATAACGTTGCGGGCCACGGACATGGCATCAGCGAGATTGCGGTCGATCTCATTGAGAATATCTTTGGATGGTCCTCGAAGGAGGATCGTGCATGCTTTAGGGCTATTGCACTCTGTCAGGAACGAGAAATACCTGGGGAACGAAGAGAGAGTGATGAGCAGAAATATCGATCAACCGGTGAAGAGGAGAAGAAAAACGCACTCGTCTCCAATTTTTTCGACATTGAACAAGCCACACTTTGTCCCAACGTCTGATTCGCGCAGATCTTCCACACGGTTGACGATGGTTGCGCCGACGGCAAGGGCAATGCGGTTGTTGTCTGACTTGCGAACGCGGCGCAGCGCCGAGACGTTGTTCTTTTCGAGTATATGCTGTGCAATATCTGCGCCCATATTGCAATTAGCTTGGGCTTGATATATCTATGAAAGCATGAAACACTGACCAGAGACACCCTTCTCTGAGATCACCAGATCAGGCTTGAACTCCAGGATTTTATTCACGAGCGCCTTAACCTGTTCCTCCTCGATCCCCTGCGCCCTCTCCCAATCGCCCTCTTTCGAAAACTCCATATTCGTCTGACTTTCGCCCTTCTTATACTCCAATGGACAATCAAGCAATACAATCCTCGGATTCTTGATCCTCCGCCTCATATTCGGATGTGTAATGTCTTTGTTAAGCATAACACCGCTCAGCACCGTACTATCCTCAATCTCTCCACCAGGTATTTTCTCCACGCGGGCATATCGCTTGATATCGACCGTCTTCAAGCCATTCTCCTCATGCGCAACGACACGAACTGCCTGGAGTGCAAGCTTGCACATGAGATCGGACCAGCGGACCACGAACTTCGTCCCAATGGACGTCTTTATGAGGGAGAGCATTTCCTCATCGTTGGAGGTATCAATTGGGATGGAGATGCGTTGGATGATGTCGAGTGCTTCTTTAAGTGCTTTGTTGTAGGCAGAGATTATCACCACGGGGTGAATGTCGCGTTCAAGTTGCGACAACGACTGGGCGAGGATTTCACCAGCTGTGGTAGGATGATAAGCAAAGGGTACTATAAGACTCGACAGAATTAGTTGACACACACCCAGGATGATGACAGACGTTGTTCCATCTCCACATTCTTCGTCCTGCGTCCGACTCAGCTCAATCATATTCTTCGCCGCGGGATGGGCCACATCAATTTCCCGTAGAATAGCGTTGCCGTCGTTTGTTAGCCTGCGATTCTCATGAGTTGGATCGGTGAAGCAGACAAAATGCAAGCTAGATAATTACAGGATCCCTCCCATCGGGTCCAAAATCATTTTCAACATCGCCTTGGGTCCCAAACAGGTTCGGATCACATCTGCAACAGTCTATAGGCGTTCAGAGCTGGGATATAGCAATGATATTCATAGGGTATAACTACCTTCGCTGCTGTGATATTTGAGATCTGTGCTTTTCGACCTGACTGCCGTTCAGGCGCAGTGTCTGGTAAGAATTGTGTTAAAAGTGGATCATTCAATGAAATACACTGAACATACTCATAACAAAGATTGGGGCTTGAGACATGATAGGTTACACAGACTAGAGAACGAATGAGAATTTTGGAGGTCGCGGTCGAGGGACGCGTTCTGATCATTATGTAATCGTCGAATCATCAAATGCTAACGAAAACGATCACCACAAATCAACCATAAATGCGTTTAAATGGTTGTACTCTAATTGTACTCGGCATAAATCCATCCCTGAGGTAAGTCTATCCATACTTGAGTGCATATCTCTGCGTATGTCGAGACTAACTTCAGCCAGGGCCATGACCCGTACAATGTCACTCATTTGTTCCGTTGGTGATCCAATTCTCGGGAAGAGTGTCCTCCATTTCATTCAACACCACCAAAAACTTTTCAAATGTCTCGTCTACCAAGCCAAGTATTGGGTTGATGTCTAGGTTCGTTTTCATGGCCTTCGAAACCTTCTGTTGGGCGGGAAGTATGATGTCCTGGAGTTTAGTTAACAATGGTCGGAGGAGCTGGACCGACCACGGTGGTGGGCGCGGGACATCGGAGCTTATGGCACCCAGGAGGGCAGATTTCGGTGGCATCGGGCTCGGCTCGGCTTCCATATTGCGGAGCCATATTTTCGCCAAATCCTCAGTAGCTCTCTCTTCACCTATGTCCAGCGCAGAGCTAATCACGACCCAGAAACATGCCTCGAGGTCGTCGATTGGCGTAGCACGGACTTTGACCTGCTCAGCCCACGCAACCAGTAGACGCAGAGAAATAAAGGCAAGGGTCCCCTGATAACGTTCAGAATGACTAAGATCAAATTATTGCAGTGGGGACTTACAGAGCGAGAAGTCGCCTGGCTCCCACTGACGTCCCACCTGATGGCTTGATCACCATCGATTATGACTCCCGTGCACCATTTAAGTGAATGGCCGAACCTGACGCAGAATGGTGAATGATCTTCCAGACTAAGAACAAAATGTCTGACCTTTCAAAACAATCTCGCTGTTCGGCCTCTGGTAACAGGAGAATGTTTCCTGATGAAACATCACGATGAACATATCCTGCTTTGAAAAGCAAGTAGAGGCCTGTACAAGAAAGAGCACAATGAGTCAATGGAATCGGCTTTCGAGAGAAAGGAGACATCACCAATTGATGCGTGGTGAATGCATTTTATCAATTGCCGTGGACCAGATGCCTTCGTTAATGCGTATCCTTCCTGCATGTAGAGCCGTTGTGGGGTGCGCTGTTCAGGTACCGGCATAGCAGGCCTTGGCTCAAAGACATGCCAGTATGTGGCACCTTTAACATGACAGTAGTCTCGCCCGCTATTGATGAGGGGCTCGGAACCATACACTGCCAGACGGCCTGACACTGAAATTTTGCTGAATTGCGTGTCGGTGGATGTCAGAGGATTTTGCAATGAAATTCCAGTGGCAAATTAGCCGACGCAGTGGAATTCTTATGCTCAAC
>JABCKG010000291.1:0-14582 GCA_018851835.1 Hypsizygus ulmarius | reverse complement strand
TCGATCTCGAGGTGTCGCACGAGGGGCTGGCGGTGTGGGGAGTGGGAGAGGATGAGGAGACAGCGCACGGACTGGGAGGGCGAAAGATCGGTGATGGTGTGGTATATGACGCGGCCGGCAATGTTATAAAGCACGCTGTTGACCAGCAGACAGCGGACCAGTGACGAGCGGGGAAGCAGCTGCAGGATCTGGTCAACGAGCTCAATAGGCAGCAGAATCCGAGTCCGCATCCAGAGGCTCATCACAGGAGAGAACCAACCCACGGCACACCGGCCCGGGTACTCATCAGCCTCCGTTCAACTTCGAGTCGATCGAAATCCTACAGTAATTAGTGCCTCTGCAACGAGTATTCGCAGAGACGTCATTGGCTTGTACTTAACCCTCACTTTCTGTTGTGAACGTTTGCCTCGGAACTCGGTCTCAATTTTTTGTGGAACTTGTTCACTATGGTCTAAGGCCCTGTTCGGTAACCCAAATTACACGGGAAATTAGTATTTTGGCCTGCCAAAAAAAGGTCCCACAGTATAAGGCCCAATTGAGACGTAGCTAGATGTAGTTAGTCAAGAAAAATGTTCGGTAACCACTGACAAGTAGTAAAATGTACCTAGGTCAATCCTTATTCTTGTCACACCATCACTTGACAATGAGTGCGGGGCAGCTCCAGCCTCCACCGTAGGTCTCTTGCAAAAATCTCATGGAAATGGCCTGAAATATACTATTTCGGACAAAGACATAGGCCAACTAGGCACATGGTGCACCAAAGATGCCAGAAAATCTCGATATTGGAAAGTCCGAATGTCCACGTGTCTGACTGTCCGACCGTCCGAACTCTGGTTGATTTCCTGGCTGGGTTGGTCAGCAGACTGTGGCCCACGTGTGGGTGTACTACATCCTCACGATCATTGCTCGTCGACTTCTGCATCGACCGCGGACGCCGTTCCCTCCACAACGTCTTGGTGCCCACCATCCATAACGCCTTTGTCAAGATATCGGTATGTACTCAACCTACCTTTCTGTAAGTCCTATTCCCACTGTCTTTCCATAATTATTGATTGATGTATGTTTTACAGTCTCTTCTTCCTCGCTCTTACATACTATGCCGGCTCCTCCTTCTATGCCTCTAGTCATGCCCACCACCCATTCATTGTATATGCTTGGATGTCTTCCCAATCACTGACACCTGACGACGGCAAGTTCTGTACCAACTGTGGCCGATTTGTCGAGTATCGTCCTTGTAAAAGCAATGAGCATGGCAATCGAGGTCGAATGCTTGCCATAGTGAGTCATTCCAATATATTCATCTCTTACATGTCTTCTGATGCAGAATATTAGTGTAAGGCAACAAATGCTACAACACAGGTCGACTGCTCTTTCTTCCATTGGAAGAAAGGTTCAACATGGTCTCCAAATACATCGCCCATGATTCCCAGCACCCCTGCCCTGCTGGCAACACTGCCCATCTATCCAACTGAGCTCAATGCCCACTGCCAACAAGCAGTGGCCCCGCTCTCTCAAGCCCCCATTCCCAAGGTTTGCCCAGTCACCGGCTGCAACCAATCACGCATCCACATCCAGTGTCAACGACATGTCTGTAAGAAGCATTGCCTCGCAGGTGGTGGATGTATGCAGCATCTGCCTCCAGGCGGTCTCAGTCTTGCAGCGCTGCCTATACCTGCACATTCAATGCCCATACCCCCAACATATGTACAACCTACTGCTCAGCCATATTCCCCACCACAGCCTCCTATGCCACCACCAACACAGTTTGAACCACCTCCCAGCACTGGCTTCACAGAAGCAGGAGCAAGCACGCAAGCGGCAATTGACCCCTGTCCAAACCCCCATTACGTCTCACACATGCCGGCGATATTCACAGAGCAGTATCAACATGAGCAGGAATTGCAGGAGCAGACACGATGCCACGAAGCTCAGCGTCTCGCACATGCAAAGCTGGCCAAGCAGAGCATCATCGTTTATGCCTGGGTAAAGGTACAGCATGTTTATTCTTCTTCTGACGATCCAGCACATCTGATGCTTGAGAGGCAGGATGACGGGCCTCCAATTATACAAGAGTTTCAAGCCAGTTTTAACTGGCCATACTTCTCGTTAAGCTGCGAGGTCCTTTCAGACCTTGAGCTGGTTCCAACACTGGTCATCGAGCTCTATTGACACGAGCTCGGTACTTGGCTCAAGATCAAGCCTGACCATGTCATCCAGGTCACCGAAGGTCAATGAGTGTTTTTGAAGGCTGGAACTGTCAAGAGCTACCTTGACTTTGACACACATCTCGCAGCAGGAACTAAGTCGACAGCTATCCATCTTCGTAACAACCTCCCTGCCAAATGCACTGAACTACGCCAGCAGATCCTTGTAGAACAGGAGCAGATGCTCACTTCGAAGGGTAAAGGATGCCAGCATCGCAATACCTTGCAGGACTTTCTGGACCTCACCAACCAACCTGACAGTGAAGCAAGCCAACCCTCGCATGCTACATCACATGTCCCTCTCCCTCCACACATCAGTAAACCACGAGATTCCTCCATTATTGAGGTCTCTGACAATTCAGATGAAGAACCCATGCATCATCGAAAATGGAAACTACGAGCATCCTCTATCATCAAGGTTCCCGAGGATTCTGATGACAATGAAGAACCCAGACCCACCCAGATATGGAAACCATCTGGTGTGGCTGCAGGCAAGCATCACAAATGCCGGCACTCTCGCCAGGCCCACTCCCACTCCTTCGTCAGTAATTCTCCATCTCCATCCCCAGACCGGGTACCAATCAAACTTGAGCATGATGGATCATTTGTGGATCCCATTGTTATTGATCTGGATGATGACAACGACAATGAGAAGTCGTGGCCGTCCAATTTTTTTGCCGTGGACATTGTCGCATGCTTTGCTGACTTAAGGAAGAAGGAAGCTTCATGGAAAAATAGTGCTGTGCAACATATCTTCGCACAACATTTTGACGTGCCTTTCTGCTGCTCAACTTTCTATGATCACCTAGGACAGTGGAAGAAAGCACGTCAGGCTGCTAAAGATACTGCTCTTAGTGCTGGCCATACGTTTGCTGGCCTTTGGTCTGTGTTCATGGCCTCAAATCCTGCTGCGCATTCAATCGAGCAGGCCATTTCATGTAAGGTGAAACGTGAGAGGGGTGCATAGTGTGTGTTCTTGTTCAATGTTGTATTATCACTCAGATAGTTGTGTATTCTTATTCAATATTCTATTGTCCAGTGTAGTTTTGTATTCTCATTCAATATTGTACTGTCGGGTGCATCGTTTTGTATTTACAACTTGTAATAATTGTGTATTCTGGTGTAATCAAAGTGCTGGCCAGTATGCTGGTTCCTTCCCCTCCTTTACAAGTCTTGCCATCGTCAGTTTGTTCTTTCGCAGGATCATCTCGTCAAGGAAGAAAGTATACTTGTCAACAAGCATCTCTCGACAGATGGCGTGGTATCCACCAAGCCAGATGTTTGTTTGCTCAGCAATAGATGAGTTGAAGTACCACACTTTCCCATCCTCTCCCTTGAGCTCCAGATATGCAACAGGATTACAGTTCAGTTGACAAAACACATCCGTCTCCTTGTGTTTGCATTCGAAATGAAAGACATCTACGGTGAGGCCAGTGTTCTTAAGTGCAGGGTCATTCTTGATGACCTTGGCAAGCTGGCAGTTGTTGTCAAAGAAAATATGGTCAGGCATGGTGCCAGGCATCCGATAGACACGCTTTATCATTTCCTAGTGTTTGACATATCCGAATCAGTATCCAGAATAAGACAGGAAGGAAGGTACTGACGGCGACACTTGAAACTGCTTCCGCACCATAGAAGGTCTCAC
This sequence comes from Hypsizygus ulmarius, assembly GCA_018851835.1. Classification (NCBI taxonomy): domain Eukaryota; kingdom Fungi; phylum Basidiomycota; class Agaricomycetes; order Agaricales; family Lyophyllaceae; genus Hypsizygus; species Hypsizygus ulmarius. Next base: position 10,733 of record JABCKG010000291.1, on the reverse strand, counting down.
GAGCAATGATAATGCCACATGGTGCAACAATAATTTGTTCGTTGTGTGTGCGCTTTCATCCAAACTGTGCGCGGATCTTCTCAGGCTTTGCTGCAGTTGAGTCACTCATTGCCCCTTCTGCTGGCACCTCAACCTCAATTATAAGATCACTCTCATCTTCGTCATCAACCAGCACCTTGAGATCAATGTCTTGGGCAACAGCATCATTTGGGTGAGCCACAAGGGCACGTTTGAGAGGTTTCTTCAGCTGGAAGCGTGCCTGGCCTCATTTGACATGAAGGCTCTCAACTTCTTGGTGTTGCTCCTCCCCACATGCAAGACTTCCTTCCAAGACAGGATTCTCACATTCGACAATCACACAGATGAGGTCTCTGCCCTTGTGATCAGGGCAGAAATGATGGCGGTTGCTAGCCAATGCTGTGTGGCAGTTGTGCATCCCACAACAGCAGAATCCCACCGTGACACCATCAATTACGACAACACAGCATTTCTGATCCACTATTTTATTGTGAAAGATTCAGCACCTATTAATGGAATGAAGCAAATCATCCTTACGTTCACCGTTCACACTAGGATACATCCGGCAACATCCTTTGCAGTGATGCCGGACCTCTGGTTGATATAGTCATGAGCGTTAATTGTGTTCCTGCATAGCCTTTTTGAAATGATCCTTTTGCAAACCATCATGAGGGATGTTTAGGGTGTCATGGCGCCTCTGATGATCCTCAAGAAGAGAGAGAATGATGAAGCCATCATACACATTGTCCGAAGAGATTTCGAAGTTGAATGGCCAGTCTGGTGGAGGCTTACTGTCCTTTGACAGAGTCATATTGTAAAACTGTGCACAGTTGGTTGCAGAGGTCCTACATTCCAGAAGGTACATGTTAAGCTCGTCATGAGAAATTATTTACACACCATGAAACTAACATCAGCGTGATCCACATCTTTATCACTTTCTGTTCTGCAAACTGATGCTCCCCAACTTGGATGACTTGAGGAATCATGTCATAGTATATTTGTCACATTCCTTCGATGCGGTAATTGTTGTGATAGTTGATATCTTGCATGCTTTACAGCACAATGTAATCAGTCCGCTCAATTGCTATCATTCATAGAAAGAGCAAGTAGTACCTTCACAATATAGATGGACTGAGTGGATTGGCACCACTCCATCATTCAATGTAAAGAGCATTCCTTTGCGTTGCTCTGCTTTCTTCATAGCTAACCCTTTCTTGTTTCTCTCACAGCCAGGGCTTATACAATGTTGATTTGGTGGATAAAGAGTCCGAGATGCTGTGATGCTTATCAGCCATAACGAAATCGGTACCTCTGAGGCACATACTGATACCAATGCCATATCCATGTTTCCGGAATGCACTTTTCTCCTCCTCCCCCAATGTTGCTGTGTCATTTAGATTATTCCAAACCAACACCTTTACAACATCCCAACACCGTGAGACTTGTTTATCATCAGCTAGCTCACATGCTCTCTTCAGAAATAAAATTATAGTATGAGGTAACAGCTTGGGTGATTCCAACAGAGGATGTGTTGCTGGTTGTGGGAGTAGAATATCATTCTTGAGCTTCCCAGCATATACAACAAACTTCATGAGCTTCTCAAGAGTGACTCCCTCGAGTGAGTTGGGATTTGTTGTAGAGAAGACTCAGTCATGTAAGGGAAACGACTAATACATTTAGTACTACCTGTTGTAGAGAAGACTAATAGAGATGTAAGTAGTTGTAGTAAATTATGGAACATAAACGACATACCTCAGTCATGTAAGGGAAACGACTGAGGTATGTGTGAATCCGTGTCTGTCCATATTAGTATTGGTACTGTACAGTACCAGTTTGCTTCTGCCTCTAGACTCTCCTCCTCCCTCGACTCATCCTAATCCGGGTTTGCATGACACGTGATGTAACACATTGGTACGCGAGTCATCTGTTCCAACATTCCCCCGGACTCACATAACACGCTACTCCTCACAGAGTCGAAGGGCTACACAGAATTTGTGATGTGCAGGGCGTGGCAGTGGTTTGGTGAACAGGTCAGCAAGGTTGTCGGCACTTGAGATGAATGTGATAGAGATGTCGCCATCCTCAACACGATCGCGAACATAGTGATGACGGATATTGATATGCTTGATTCGTGCATTGCCTTTTGTGTTTTCAGTGAGAGAAATCGCACCTGCGTTATCGGCGTAGAGTTTTGCCGGACGTGATTGTGGAAATCCGATTTCCGCGAGTGACAAAAACATCCACTGGAGTTGTTGTACAGCTCGAGAGATCGCCATGTATTCAGCTTCCATAGTGGATATAGCAATGGTTGCTTGGTACTTTGAACCCCAGGCTGATGGACCACCAGCCTGAAGGAAGACGTGTCCGGAAACTGATCAGCGAGTATCTGTGTCGGCAGTGTAATCGGAATCCACATATCCATGGGGGGTAAATGAGTTGTAATCCACCCCTCCATAGCGAAGTTTGTAGTGGAGGGTTGCTTTTATGTACTGGAGCACATGCATTAATGCTTGCCAGTGCGCTTTCCCAGGATTAGATGAGAATCGACTCAGAGATGCGACTGCGAAGGATAAGTCTGGGCGAGTCGTGATCTGTGCATACATGACAGCGCCAAGAACTTCACGGTATGGTTTGTCCTTCATGAAATCGTGTTCCTCCATGGTAGTTGGTGATTGCAATTTAGTGAGGATGATACTGGGAGGAAGAGGGGTGTATTTTGGAGAGCAGTTCGACATTCCATGCCGCTCGAGAACTCTCTTGAGATACTCCTCTTGCGAGAGTGTGAGGAGGCCAATGGATCTGTCTCGATCAACGCGTATTCCCAATACAAGCTTCAATTCACCTAGGTCCTTCAGGTCATACTTCTGCCCCAGTTCTTGCTTTGCCTTTGCTGCTCCTTCCATCGTACTTGACATTCCAGTAACATCATCAGTATATGTGCTGGTGATCATCTGTTCTTCCTTTACCACCCTCGACCTCACTGACTGATCTGCCCACAACCTCTTGTACCCGATCCTTCCCATCTCAGTGTCCAATGTTTTCCACCAGTTATATGCGCCGTCTATTGTCCCGTAGATGGCCTTGTCCACAAGTGCTACGAGGGACCGTTCATCGTCATCTTTCTCATTGTCCTCCACTCTAACACCTGCCCCAGGTAACACTTCATATACATCACTCGGCTTGACCTCATATCCTTTGGGTTGTTCCATAAGCATGGGAACTTGGTTCAGCGAGTTCAGGTATGCACTTGTATAGTCAACTTGCCACAATTCCATGTTGTTGACTGTGCCAAGTGCGAGGTTGATCCTAAGAGATTCATAATGGACTACGGATGCGTAGCTGGCAAAGAAGTTGACACCGGGGATTTGAGCGAATCCTTTTGCAACGAGATGAGCTTTCCGTGAAACAATATCACCATTTTCGTTGTATTTGTTAGCGAAAGTCCACCGGTTTTTCATTGTTCGCATGCCCTTCAGCCTCTCCATCAGTGTCCATACTTTTCTCTCATGCATCCTCCCAATCTCTTTATCCATTGGTTCTTTCCACAACTCGGGTTGTGTCATTGCCTCAGAATATGATCTAGGTACCCAGTGTATGTTGTTCTCTGGGATCACGGCAAAGGCGAGAGAGACATGCGTGTTATCAAGCTGGTCTAAGTATGTCGTAATGGCAGAGTTTGACAGTGCTTCATCATCATGTGCCCAGTCCAAACCTTGTGCGGTGCCTTCACAGATCCGGTCCTCTGTTTCTTCAGCCTCACAAGCGGCGGTGGTTGGGATCCAGATACATCCAGATCTCCATGGTACATTCAGTTCTGGTTGGGCAGGTGCAGCAATGAGTTCAGCTGGTATGGCATCTACCGGGGCAACTGGGCCTGCAGGAGGTATGTCTGGTGGCAAGAAATCATTGAGTTCAGGGTTTTCCCCCGCAACAGATGGACCTTCTGCAGCGGATAGAGTTCAGTGAGAGAAACCTTCCTCGAAGATGACATCATGAGATCTAAAAATACGACCATTGGCCCGATCGAGTAACTTATTATCCCCTCGACTGAAATAGCCAACCAAGACACACTTGATGGAATGTGGGTCCAACTTGCTTCCACCCAGCTCCTCAGGGACCTTGGCATATGCTCTGCAGCTGAATGGTCGCAGGTAAGAGATGTCTGGTTTCTTCCCCAATGTGATCTCATAGGGTGTCTTCCCAGGGTGTCGTGAGCTTGGTATGAACTGCATGAGGTAGATAGCTGTCGCCATCGCTTCACCCCAGTAGTGCGCCAGGATTCCCGCATCAATCATCATGCTCTGCCCTCTATCCAAGACAGTCCTGTTTCCACATTCAGCGACTCCATTAGCCGATGACGAGTAAGGAGCGGTGGTTTCGTGGATGATGCTGAACTTCTCGCAGTAAGCTTTCCATAAGCTATTTATGAATTCCTTGCCTTCATCAGTCCGGATGTAGAGAAGTTGATTCCCAGTTTGATGCTCTGATTGGACGTGGTAATGTGCCAGAACTTCGGCCGTAGTAGCCATGGTTTTGTCCAAAAGGAAGTATCCCTTTACCCCCGCGCCTCCTTGGTCTGCACCCAACATCATGTACATTTTCCCACTCCTTGTTGGCACTCGTGCTGGTCCCCACAGGTCAAAACATGCATGCTCGTTAACTCACAATTCAGGTATCACCACTTCATCAAAGGGCCGGCGGGCATGCTTCCCCATGATGCAGTCTTCGCATCGTCCATGGGTTGTTTTCTTCGTCACATCTAGTCCTTCCACGAGGTTTCCTCTGATCATTGTTTGGAGGATACTCTCACCTATGTGTTCCAGCTGCCGGTGCCATGTCTCGATATCTGTGGGTCTAGTGTTCGAATGAGCGGATAGAGCGGTGGGGGTTGTGACAAAGTCGAGGTGATACATTGTTGTGTTGTGCACTTCACCTCGCATGAATGGAATGCTGCCTGGATTGTAAAATGTTGCGCTTCCTCTACCAAATAAGACAGAGCACCCCTTTCGGTCAAGGCATCCAATTGACAGTAGGTTGTGAGTGAGGTTGGGTGCATGGAGCGCATTTTCGAAGGTGAGCTCATTGAGCTTTCCGTTATACATTACGACTTTCCTGACTCGCCCGGTTCCCTGAATGAAGAACTCTCCACCATTGGCAGTCGTTCCAGCACCTGTGCCTCCCTCGGCAACTGGGCCGTACATTTCAAAGTTCTCCCGACTGGAAAAGAAATGTTCGCTTGCTGCCGAGTCTGCATAAGTAATGAGAGGTGCAAGGTGGTGGGTGCGGGGCTCTGTGATCACAGAGAATGCGAGACGTTGATCGAAGGAAACAGAATTGTTTGCGGCCACGATGGAATTGGCTGAAGGTGGAACATGTGGTGGTAGATTCGTTGTAGGCGCATTTGTATTGGCCACGGATCTGCTTTTCTTCCACCAATTGGGGTACTGACCAGCCATTCCTCCACCAGGTTTGAAACACCTCTCGATTGTGTGTCCAGCACATCTGCATCCAGGGTTGGTACACATCTCATGTGGGTTATGGAGCGGGTGCCTGCCACCATGTGTTGACTGGGCTGGTGCAACATTGGAGGAGTGATCAGTGAGTGTCGCATAGTTTCCGAGATGAATCATTACTGCTTCGGATGTTGTCAAGTCCATCAGTGTTCCAACCATGATATCCCAGGCATCTGGCATCGATTTCAGCACAAACATCCTGAATTTTGCATCCGTGATTTCAGCTCCTTGGTCATTCGCTTTAGTCCATGCAGTGCAAAGGGCTGCAAAGTGGTCCTCGATGTTCACGCCAACTGAATACTCCAGCTTCGCAAGTGCCGCCTCTGCTTTCATCTGTCTCTGATCAGATCGTGCATCCTTTCGGACTGTGAGTGACGTCCATGTTTCAGCAGCAGTCCCATCAAGCTTAACGCCATGCCCAACAAGGTTGATCACATTCAGAGTTACCATACCCTGAGCATATCTGTCACGCTGGACCCATTCCTCGGATGTCAGGGTTTTTGAGCCCCAATAGGTGGTAGTGACCTCAGGTTCCCCAGGGCTCGGTGTGGGCTGTTTGATAGTACCTTCGAGGTAACCGGTAAGTCCTTTTGCTTTAGCTGCCATTAAGATTTTCGTTTTGAATTCAGTCCAGTTATTTCCATTGAATTGTTGTTCAGCGGGCAGTATGTAGAAGGCCGCGTTAGATGCAGACATGATGTCGATAGGTTGAGGAAGTTTTAATGGTTAAATGAAAATTTATTTCGCCGTCCGTTTCAGTAGTAGGGTTCGAGTTCCGAGTAGTGTGAGTCATTTAGGAAAAGTAGTAGTTTTAAGTTGACTGAGTTTGAAGGACAATGGGGCCCATAACCTGTTGTAGAGAAGACTCAGTCATGTAAGGGAAATGACTAATACATTTAGTACTACCTGTTGTAGAGAAGACTAATAGAGATGTAAGTAGTTGTAGTAAATTATGGAACATAAACGACATACCTCAGTTGTGTAAGGGAAACGACTGAGGTATGTGTGAATCCGTGTCTGTCCGTATTAGTATTGGTACTGTACAGTACCAGTTTGCTTCCGCCTCTAGACTCTCCTCCTCCCTCGACTCATCCTAATCCGGGTTTGCATGACATGTGATGTAACGCGTTGGTACGCGAGTCATCTGTTCCAACAGGATTTTTTTTGAGGACATTTAGAAAGTCAACAAGGTCAACCATCCTGGAGTTCCAGTGGTAGACAGTAGTCACAACGCGTACAGAATCAACTCTCAAGAACAACGAGGATACTATTTAGCAATATTTGGCTATGGCCCCTACCCTGTCCGGCGTTGTCCGGCGTGCTCGGACACTCGGACGTTCGGATTTTCCAATATCCAGATGTCCTCAAAGATGCGCCGTAAAAGTCAGTAAATGCTCAGAATTGTACCATTTCATGCAGATTGAGTAAGAAAATGATCAATATATGCCTAGCCTCCGACCTCGATCCCTCCATCCAACCTCCATCCGGCCGGGGCCATCAAAAAACACTATCCGTGGGAGTTCACGTGCATCCTCACACTGTGACAAAGTCGGCTGAGAAGGCCAGCCAAGTTGTGCCATTTATAGGTTAAGTCATCTAAATCGTAATTTTGCTCTAAATCGTAATTTGGGTTACCAAACAGGGCCTAAGTACTTTGGAGGTCTCTGCGTGTCATGTTTATATAGATGTACAATGATAGAAAATTTGTTCCAGCGAGTAAAGGAACACTATCCAAAACTCTTTTATCCTCTCGTCGTCGACGGCATCAGGATTAACATACCAGATCACGTCCAATGTGAAAGTAACGGAACAGTTACTCCATTCGCGTGTCGCATAGGGATGTGAACATAATGGTCCTCATGGTTAGGTTGCTTGACACAAAGGATAGTCCCCTCCGGCACAACATACGTCTCCCAGTTCGGATCGGCTTTGCTCTTATCGCAAGAATTCCTCAGCGACCCTGGGTTATTATGCGGATCCGCCAACTCGAGGGACTTCTCGATGGAATGGACTTCACCGCCGGGGGTGAACCCGGTCGCCTCGGCGTAAATTTTGACTCCAGGGGGCGTGCGCATGTATTGTCCCGCCTTATTCACAAAGTCGAAGGAGAAGCACGCGTAGGACGCTAGATTCTGCCCCCAGATCCGGATTGCGACGTTCTCAGAGATAGGCGCCAACGTCACTTTCTCGCCCGGAACGGGCTTACTCTGGAGAATAAACAACAATGAGGATAAAGCGTCATAAGGAATATAGATGAGATGGACTCACACCGAGTGCAATGGGGGGCTGACCGGCTTCCCGACATGCCTTTTCCACCGCCTCCTTTTCATTCGCTAGTTCCCCCTCGATCGCGTCCATCGCCTGTTGGACTGATCCATACGTATCGAAACACGCCCCCCGCAACTCCTCTAAGTTCATGCCAGTGGTTTTCGTCATCTTTCGAAGCCACTGCATTTGCTCAGTAGTTTCTTGGGCCCGTGTGGTAGGGACGGGTTGCGCTGAGATAGCCGTACGGTGACTGGTTGCGACGCTGCGGCGGCTCATGGTAAATGGTTGTTGAGTTTGTGTTTGAGATGAGGGGAGTTGAGAGCACAGCAATTAACTCTTGCCGACTTATATGTGCCGCTGTGAATCCAGTCACGTGGGTACTCTGAAACTTCTCATCATTGACATTGACATCAATGGCAATGATTGATGCCTGTGCCCAACCTTTGCCAAAAGAAGAGATCAATGGATCTTGAAGATTGAAGATTATGTACTTATGGCCAGCGCGCGGTGGCCAGCTTTGAAGGGAATAGTATGGATGAAGCATGCACAAATAGGCCGAGAGGAAAGAACAATGGCAGTCCACATTTTGTTCATTTCCTTGGCATGGGTTTGCAATTGACTTGTGTTGGACTTGTGACTCGTGAGTCGTGTCTCCAGGCTCGCTTCCCCTCGTCCAACAACTTCAATGCCTGAGTCAGACTCTCCGTGAACAAAGTGTCGCGATTTTCGGCCATCTCACCAAGATTTGGAAACTAACTCGATCGGTTGCCCTGGAAAGCTTTGGCCCACGCCCATAAAGAGAGCCTTTGGACAGCTTGAACTTTGAAGGACTTCTCCGATTCCATTGTCTTCTGATTCCATTGTCTTCTGATTCCATTGTCTTCCGATTCCATTGTCTTCCGATTCCATTGTCTTCCGATTCCATTGTCTGAAACAGGCAATTAAAACTACATGAGCGGAACACTGTTGACTCCGTCGGACTCATGATCAAGCATGAACGAAGGGGGCCACAGCCCACAGCCAACAGTATATAATCCCCACATTCACACAGCCAGCCCCAGCACTCTTCGAACCTCGTCGATTATTATTCTCCCGCAAGTACGAGGATTTGCCTGTTGAATCCAGATGATGAGACTGACTTTGCTGCAGATTCAACCATGTTCCTTGGTGCTGCCGGAACATATACATTCCAACAACGTCAAATCGACATCACTTTCGCCGGCCTTGCTCCACCCCCCGTGCTCCGCCGAGCAGTCCATGTTTGCGTCGGTCATGGCGTTGGATTCATGCATACCGAAATTCGAGCCTTTGCCCAACAAATGGTTTGGGTACCTAGTGCTGCAACAGGAAGAATCGCGGTTGCCGATCATGGTCCTATGGGCGGCCCTGCACAAGTGCCCCCGAACATTGCTGTGCCTCTTATCGTTCTTATCAATGGTGTCCTTGCCCATCCAGCTGGCTTTCTTGTGCTCTTTGGTCGAAACGTGGAGGTTACGCGTTTAGTTGGTGGAGGCCAAGGATTTGTTTACATCCCACACATTCGCCCAGCCTCAGATCTTGAAATGATCCCGGATCCTACAAGGAACCCCGTGGCATTCAATAGGATTCTCTATGGAGGACAAATTCAGAATTGGCGAAAGGGTGTTGCATAGTAATAGGCAGCATGGCGGCCTTTAGCAAACTCGGGTCCGCGAGGCGGTCAAGAATTCATAAGTACAGACTTCAAAAGTTTCTTGATGCGTTTGGACGTTATATATGTGTCGTTTGATCAATGATCTTTTATAGCCTATGGCTTATACTCTTTACGTACATAGGTAATGTTCCCAAGTGTAGAAATACCAATCACTGTATCCACTGCCTGATGTTCTCGTCTTTAAAATTGGTCTCACTTGTATGTAGTCCTCTCTGGTTGGAATTTACTTACGTCCCCCACAATCACCCAACTGAATTATGATTGCCCGAAGCTACCTTGTCTGCTTCGCGTCCTCGGTCCTGCTGCTATACGTACACATTGTAATCGGATCATCATTCCCTTTCAAGTCGTTTCAAATGATTTTTTCGATGATCATGAGATGTTAATTTACGATGATGTCTTCCGAAATTCTAGAGGAAACATACACCATAGCCGTGCGCATCGACAGCCTGGAAGAGACGCAGCGTGATTGAAACATGCATTGTAAAGTAATGAGTATTGTGTGTGAAGAAGCAGTACAGAAGCGGGGTGTCCCCCCAATTGCGCCACATCGCTGGCGATGAATGATGACGGTGACTCTGAATTTCCCGGCTCATGATCCAGGATTTGAACCTGGAATTGGAACGGGGATCGGAGCTCCTACTTGGCCATTGAATGTCAGGATTGTATATGCAGGTGTGACTGGTCTGGAGGACAGGCCGAGATTCCAGGAGATATGCTCGCTACTTGGGAGGCAAAGGAGGTTGTGAGTGACAAGGCGACCGGGTGTTGAAAGGAATCCGTGACAATTTGAGGTCTGTCAAGAGAGGAGCTATGGTATTGTTCTGAGTAAACACATCTTGACATATGAGAGAGTAGTACTAGTATGAGAGGACAAAGGGGGAGAAAAAGATGACGATCAGGGAGAAGATTCGGCTTAGGATCTCGATGATACGGCGGCAGCGATATGACAAGGTCAGGGGACATGTGACAGTTCTCTCCGATGCACTGTCCGACGTCTTGACTCTTCATGAAGCTTCAGTTAAGGAGGCGCTCGCCAAGCATACTTCATACAGAGATCTACAACTGATCGTACATTAGCAGAGTAAAAGGCACGGCGTGACGGAAAATGATTCAACGAGAAACGAGATATACAATCAGAGCGAGCGAGACAGATTCAAAACAGCAGGGAGTTATGCAAGTAGCAAGTAATACAAGAAGCAGTCCACCCCCAAGAAACATAAATGGCTGAAGATAAGAAA